>SSNR01000446.1:36148-88206 GCA_006937965.1 Callopanchax toddi | reverse complement strand
GGGGGGGGGGGGGGGGGGGGGGGGGATTCAGTTCATGCCCATCCTGAAAGATATCTTATTTATGAGTGCACATATGTGGGTGTACACATCTGCACATGAACACACACACACAAATAGAAAGGCATTTTCACGCTGCTTTCACCCACTGGGTTGAATCTGTACCTGCAATCCAGCCCAGAGGGAATGGAAAGGTAATGGGACGTAGGAAAATTCAACCTCCCACACAACGCGTCTGTGCATCCCCTCCATCCATGTGACGTTGCCTCGAAAAAGCTCAATCTCAGCTGCTACATTCCATTTGGCTGTTTACGAACATCAAGCAGCAGGTTCGTTCACAGACGTAGGAAAAATAGGATGTAAATTGCTTGATGGATGTGGAAAAAACGTCACCAAATTTTTAGCAGCAGCGTGAGCGATTCTATTATGCTTACGGTAAAAAAATACAGAGAATTCACTGCTTTCTGTATGGTTCACCACCAGTGTGTTGATATTAGATGAAAGGTGCTGCAGAAGAGGGGCTTTAGGTGTTAAGTCTGCACCTTGTAAGGATCTTTTCTTGCTTCACACCAGGAAAAAAGCAGTTATGCAACTAAATATAATGAAAGCTCTTTTTTCAGTTTATTACATTATCGATTATTTGGCGTTATAACATGTCTTCTGTTGATCATTCTTGGGTATTTTGACACTTCTGCAGAACCTTGAGGTGCCGTTTTATCACCATGTCACATATCTGTTCAGGAGAAATCAGTTATGGAGTTGGACCTGCGCCGTCTTCACGCTTGAGGAACCAAATAAAGATCGCTGTTATTGGTCCAGAGGCAGGTTTACTGGGTGAAGAAGATTGTCGTCTGACTTGTAATGACACAGTCCGAGAGCCATTACGCCTCTGATGGGAGACTTAAGCATAAATCCATTTCAGAGTGGTGTTTGAGGTGAGCTGAGCTGCGTGGGGGGAGGATAAGAACAGCAATCTGTTTTGAGTCTATTGTGTACACTGATGGGGTCCTCCTGCAATTTGCTTCTGTAGACGTCCTTCAGATAATAACTGTAGTTTGTGGTTTAACCGAAAGTCCATTTCAAATGACTACTGATGGTAGAATGAGAGCTTATTTGCAAAATTAGGTGTGAAAACTAAAGACGGGGTTGTTTTATCTGAACATTTGGTGCTACTGGACAAATGCAGAGAAAATACATGGAAGAATAAAATCTAAGATGATGTGACACCATTATGTATTTAGTAAACTTGTTTTCTTTTAATGTATTTTAGGGTTAAACTCTTCTGGATATTTTCATTCAAATTGAACTGCCAAAAATATTTCAAATAAAAAAGTCAGAGAAAACAAACTAAAAAGGCACCTATTTAGTTTTTTTTAATAATTATGAGCACACTTTTAAACAGAACAAAAAAATGAAAATAATAATGTTAATATAAAGTCACAAAAATGTAGATGTTTTCATATTTTTTGTCAGCTGAGACATGATATCCTTATTCAGGGTGATCCGATTTAAATGTAATATATTTTTCCTTTTTTATGTTTTAATTTAAAATATAAAACAAATAATTGTTCAAAAGCAAAGTTTGTTTTTAATAAGGTTGTAATAATTCCAAATAAGGAAATGTTTAAAATTTTGCCAAATAAACCGTTTACTTATAAAATTAATAATTAGGTAACTACTAATCAAATTATACATCTACATAAACACATTTGAAATCTGTGATTTTAGGGGCTTTTTTTATTTAAAGCTTTAAAAAGAAAAAAAATTCAAAGCAGTTTGGTCAAATTCAGGGATGTATTTCTCAATATGGCTTCATGAGATTCTGAGAAAAAAAAAGAGTAAAATAAATTGATTTTTTATGATCTTACAATATGCGTCAGAAGTGTTAATTGGAATTAAGTTAAAATAACAGAACTTGTATCCAACAAACTGAGGTTAAAATGATCAGAGCGTCAAGTTGTTGTCATTTTAGCAGATTTAAATAAAGTTTTGAAAAATTTAAGTTTTAATTCAGTGATTTTACACTTAGATTTGTTGTAGTTTTCAGTCTTCAGTGTGTATTTTTGCATTTTATGTTCATGTGGTCATTCAGCTACTATGTGGGTGACCCTTTAATCTTTATAGTTGAGCATTCTTCTGGTTTAATTGCATTTTACTTTGCCAACTGTCCAGAGGCTCTTCAAATAAAGATGGAGAGAGTTGCGTGCCAGCTGGCTGTCATAACCATTAGTCATAAAACACATTAGGAATGCCACACACACACACACACACACACACACACACACACACACACACACACACACACACACGGCAGCTGTAGCAGTCATGAGCGCCAATGAGACAACTCATCAATCTCTATTAAAACACACGGAAACCACAGCTCTAAAAAGATATATTTTAGTTTTACCATCCTGACATCAAAGGGGAAATGGTAATCTGGTGTCTACACATCATCAACAACAACATGTGTTGAGGCTGACTGCTCCATCTTTGTTGGACTTGATCATCAGAAGCCTCGACTCCATTGACAGTCGAAGGCCGGAGCTCAAGCTGCTCTCCTCCCAATCTCGTTCCACATGATTATTCCCAATTTCACAGCTGATGGTTTTTACTGAGACAGACGGCGGCAGCCAAATGCCAAAGCACAAAAGAAAAAGCTCAGAGAAAGGAGCGAAAGTCAATGAGGGGGGAGGGGAAGGGGGTCAAGGAGATAAGCAGGTCACTCAGCTTCATCACTAATGTTTGGTATAAAAGTCATCTCCGAACGTGACCTCTCTTTCAGCGTGTTGCAGGACTGTACAACACGTGTGATGATGTTAGATATTAGGCGTGCACAACACAGACTTTAAATGAATGTACCCTCACACACACTGCAGGCCTGAAACGTTCTGTGGATCTACCATTAATGGATATGGAATTACAGCTGAAAATAAAACAAAAACTGGGCTGTAAAGAAAAAGTGATTTTTACACTGTACTCTCAAAATCGTGTAAATCTAAACCTCCTCCTGTCTGCATCAGAGTGAGGCACACCCCTCCATATTCCTATCCAACTGTGAGAGCTCATCTCAAGCATAAAAATGTCCTGCTGTGAAGTACATTTGTGAAATGCAACTGTGGAAAAATGTCCAGAACTATTTTCCTGAAAATCTCTGATACACCTTTAATAAAAGCTCCAGTTTTTTGAGTGGTTGTGTGGAGTATAAACACTCAGTATCTTACCTGCAGAAAAGAGCATGAAGCTGTTGCTGTGCAATAATTTAATATGCAATATATATTTAGATTGTGTATCCAAACATTCACAAAAACTATGTAATCAACAAAAAGCTATTTTAAAATTATTTTCACATTTTGTTTTGTAGGATGCTTTTATTTTGTATTTCCACCCCTTCTGAAAGCTAAACAAACATGTGTATAAGATTTTCACAATATGGAAAAACGTGGACATTTTCATGGCATTAGCACAGAAAGTCATGGAATTTGTTAATATCAAATGTGATCTAATAATTTGTTGTTTTTTTTACACTTTACAAAGACGTTCACAAAGGAGAAGCTGTATTTTGCTCCCTTTCATGGAGCTCTTCCACACAAAATCACATCAGCAGAAGGAAATTAAGTTGAAGACTTTATGTGAAACAAGACATTTTGCTATAAGAACTAATAGTAAACACATTTAGGTGAAGTGTTGTCTCAAAATAATATGCTAGTTAACTTAGTGTTGCAGCTAAAAAATATAAATAAATATAATTATAAACAACAATAAAAATAAATATAAAATACAAAACTTCTGGTGAAAAAAAAAGTTGTCTACAAAACAAAAAGATCTGAAAAAACTAGTCCTTAAAATTTGTATTTTTTAAATATATTTCTAAAATACAGTATTGATCACCATGTGAGAAGTCCTTTTTATGTGAGAAATGTGGTTAATATGAAAGTGTTTTCCAACTCGATGAGCAACCATGTAAAATAATCATGATTTTATATAGAACACAATTTTTCTATAATTGAGCAGCTCTAGGAGGAGCTAATCAGAACAACAAGAGACACTTTTCTTCTAATAACAAAATAACAAAAACTTGTTAAGTCTTTTTCACTGTAAACAACTTAAATAACATGGTGTAATAATATAATAAAATCTTAACTTAAACTTTAAAAAAACATGCTTAATTTGTTTTCGATTTCAGATAGTTCACTCTTTAATTAGCTCTGATTTGACTCCTACATGAAAACTTCTTCCTGATTCTTCAAACTAAGATTGCTTTGTCTGCTGTTCCCTGGAGATAAGATGCTTACTCCCATTTAAAAATAAGCAACTATCCCTTTAAATCCAGCTTCATGCTGAGCGATATTTGTCTCACTGAATCTTTTGTTGTGAAAGGATTGTAAGGAAAATCTTTGGTGACGAGCCTGAATTAGAGATCTATTGTCGTTTGGTTTGACACGCTCACTGACAGCCGGTTTAACTCTCAGGACCAAATATGATCCAAAAACTTCTGACATTTTCAAGGAAAATCATGCAATCTGACTGCTGCTCTGACTGACATCTTTTCCCAGATATGAACAAGTCCACAGTTGTCTCTTCTTCCTCATCCTCTTCCTTCTTTTTTTAGAGACACAGGTTACTATCAAGATTTTATAATATCGACTGTGACATGCACCAGTCCTTTAAAAACAAAAGGAGGCGCTATGTCTGTGACACAGTGTTTTCTAAAGATTTAAATAAGCAACATTAAGAAAGACTTCAGAAAGCAGATGGTTTAAAAGATTTCAAAAGATGTTGCTGCTAGATTGAGAAACAGCGCCATTTTTACAAGCCAGTTATCACAGAGTAACGGTAAACTAGAGAAATTCAATTATGGGAAAAAAGGCATTCTTAATTATTTTAGCCAATACTGTCTAAATATAAGACAACCCCCACTTTTTCAAACTGTACCTTTTAGAAAAAGGCATTTTGACAACAATGTCATCTTTTATAAAGAATAAAGCTTTTTTTTTTATTTAAAGTAGGGCTGCACAATTAATCGTTAAAAAATCGTGATTTCAATTCAGACTTGTATCTCATTCCCAAATGACAACAATTCTTAAAAAAAGAAGACGATGACTGTACCGCATTTGATCCGGGACATAATCTGTTTGAAAACAAGCGCTCCCTCTTTCTCCCTCAAATGACAAAGTTCAAAATTGTTATTACTGTTAAAATTATTCAAAGGTTGTGTAAGAGAAGACAAGAGAGACATTTATTGTTTTTATGTTCAGTGTCAGCTGTGACGAAGTTGATGTGCAGGTAATAAGTGCAATGAATATTTATATTGGAAAAAAATCGTGAGCGAATTGTGATCTCAATTCTAAGCAAAAAAATAGTGATTCTCATTTTATCTAGAATTGTGCAGCCCTAATTTAAGTAAAATGTACAACAATTTAAATTAAACACTGTATGGCATACCATAAAAATAATCTGTACTAACAAAAATGATTAGCTTTTTTGTGACTGCTAGCAATTTAGAGGCTTTCTTTTTGGGCTCTCCATCAACAGTAAACTCTGACATGCCGTATTTCTTTAGCCGTTTGCCGACTCCGCCACATTTATTACCATGAGCCTAAAGTTTGCATCATAGCTTCTCTTTAGTTGCTGGTTTTGTTGCCCAACTGTTGAACTGTTCTGTTCAAGCTGCTGCTGACTGATTTTACCGTAATCCCTGCTGCATGTGCGCAGCTAAATTCTGGCTGTGAGCAAGCATCGGCTGGCTTGACCACAGTATCCAGTCCATGATCACGTCATGTGTGAATCGATGCACTTGTTACTGATACGAGAAAATCTAGTCCTTAAATATAAGACAAATTTTTTCTGATGTTTACAAGAAAAAAAAAACCTAAATCTTCTTTCATTACATTAATCCAGTGGTTCTCAAATATTTTCTGTCAGGTCCCCTAGGGAACATAAATGTTTTTCTTGCAAAACTGACTCCAAAACAGATTATAAATCACCCAGCTGTGCGGGAAACTGCCAATTTGGTTAACACTGACACTGTTGTGCCTGTGTAGGCTACTTCTACTAATTTGAACATGCAGCCTGTTGAGCACTGCTGCCACCTACTGGCCAGAGGCTTGTTTATCATTCAAGCATGAACACTAATGCTAAAACGTCCTGCCTCTCGTGCCCTCCCGGACACCTCACCACACTCACCCCACTATTTGAGAAGTACTGCATTAACTTGTAAGGTTGGTCTGTGCAATGGTCATAATTCAGTACATTTTTGTGCAGCTTTGTAAATTCACTTTTGCATTTATTTTGTTATGCTGTCTGTGTGTCACTCCTTGCTTTTTATTATTTTGTGTATGCTGCTATGACGAGTGAATTTCCCCACTGTGGGATCAATTATACATTTCAATTTAATTATATTCATTACAACACAGTATTTAACGCAATTTTGCGAACTGGGAAGCATCATCTCGAGTTCAAATTGTAAGGAACCGATTTTCATCAACAGGTGACAGAGTTCAGCTGTTTAGTGCTGAATTAAACATGAAAGAATAAACTATGAGACAAAAATTCCTTTTATGACAGAAAAACCAATAGACTACCATAAATAATAGGTCTAGTTAGGATAATAAAACAGATCAAAAACTGTAACCTTCAGACATCAATTTGAAACCCATGTAGACACCAACTAATTACCGGTAACTTTAATTTTCTACATGATCGAAAAGTCATAAAAAAGAAAAAAAAAACACGAACAGAGAGCCCTGCAGAACCCCTCTCAAGCTCATTACCTTTAAGCAGAAATAAGCTGCCATGTGAGCCCAGATGTCCAATTAGAGAGCAAATGCAAACAAATTATTTGTTCAGGAGCATCCATACTTGCTAATAAAACTTTATGAAAAAATATTGCAGGACACTGCACCACAGTGTATGTAGGGGTCTGCTTGTTTTTTTTTTTATTTGTTTTTTTTTATGCGTCATATGTAGCCTTTGTTTTGCTCTTTCTGCCATCTTTATTCACAATGACTTCTAAAAACACCATCACAGAATGCATGTGTTTATACTTCAGAAGGGCTGGAAAAGCACATAATTCAGAAAGAAGGGCAAAATGTGAGCCTGCCTGCAAAGATGAATGTGACAAAAGAATTGAATAACATTTTTTTGTCATTTCAATAGTTTGTGATCATTTCAAGATGAAATCAAAATTGCAATATAAATTTGATTAATTGCACAGCCCTGTGGTAAATTATTTAACACTCTGAGCCAATCTAGCACAATATTGTATCAAATGAAAACATTTGTAGAAAAATGTGTCAATATTTTAGATTTCTGTGTATATTTAGTGTGTTTGAAGAGTATAAAAAAAATCTGAAAAGATAACAAAAAAGCTGATTTACCAGATTTTTTTTTTTAAATCTAAATTGACCATCAGTTGGGGAAATCACACAGCCAATAATCATTTTAATGTAGTTTCAGGGTAATGGAGGGAGGGTGATCATTCTGCCCCAGGGGCAGAACTGGAAAAAAATAACACCAATCCAAAACCACTTTAAATGCAGAAGCCCAAATTTTAAATTCGTGAAAGCGGTGCATTTTGTAATCCAGCATCATACTCTAGCCCACCAGCTGACAAAATTGATTTTTCCACCCCATACTCCATCAAAGCACTGGGAGACATTGCACCCCAATTTGCTGTCCCTTCTTAAAAGCTAAGCGATAACCAGACCTCTCAGTCACTAAAATTATCTCAAGATGCTGGCGTTTTTTTCAAAGCTACTAACAGTTATTTTTTGCCTTGTCTATTGGGTAACCTGCAATGCGCCACCTTAAATCCTGCATGTATGTTCAACAAAAGGTGCAGTGAGTTGATCTGTAGAGGTGTGAGTCTGTCCCTGTAGCATACACACCTAAGAAGCCCAAAAGATTCACACACGCGACAAAAACAAACAAACCTAAATGCGGAAACTCTCAACTGCACACAGGAGTGCTAGTGAAAATTACTGCATCCCTCAGGAGAGTGGGCAGTAGGAGATGTGGGATTGGATGAATCAAGGACCTTTTGTTTGCAGCAAAATGATTGCTTCAGAACAGTTGGAAAGAACATCGCGTCGCCAGCTCTTGGCAGGCGGGGGACCATCATTTGGAGCCATTTAGGTTTGAAGCTGCCGCAGAGAGGGACTGAGGAGAGCAAGGTCATTTAAAGAGGATGCAGAACGTAATGATGTGGCCAGTGTGGGGTGTTTAAGTGTGTCTGCTCTGCTTGAATTGAGCAGCAGCTCAGTGCGCCACATTAATGACAGACACACAAATATCTATGAAAATATAACACCAAGATGCATAATGACAGGGAGTTTTTAGTATTTTGATTTATGTGAGAATTCTTTTTTTTCTCTTAGCTCCATATCTTTCATTAGACTAAAGTTTTGACAAAACAAACCAATAATATTATGGTAGAGGCATTTTAAATACAGATTTTTATGGAGTTTGGAAAAATGTTGCTATCTTTGCCATGCTACCTTTAACCTTTATCAAAACCACATTTCATGACGTTTAAAAAACGATGATAGATCCAAAAGAAACTGTAGATTAAATGCCTTGAAATCACAATAGTTCATGAAAATCTTCACATTTTGGACTAAACTAATTAGCCAGAGCATTATGATGGCTATTTTATAGGATTCCTCACATTTTACAGAGCAATAAATTGATCTATTGATTTGTAAAAATGGCCACAGCTCAGTGACTGCATTATTATTCCCTAGGGAGGACAATGAAATACTTTAATTTGGCTAATGCTTCTACTAAAATGTAGTATTTTCCACCTTCCTATAGTGACTCGTGGTTTAGTTTTGCTAAAAAAGGATGAAGCCTGGATGTTAAACCACCTGAATGTGAGCTGTTTGAATCACAACAGACACAATATTTATTAAATAAACACAATATGATTTTATGGTGTTAAAGTGGTCCGTCTCCTACAATTAATTTGGTTTATCTGTTGAATAATCCAGCTGCAAGAAGATAATTAAATGTTTGACAACTGTTGTTTAGGTTACACTAACTATCCTAATAATTAAAGCTTTCTTATGGAAAATAAGAAGAGAAATATTGAAACGGGGTAAAGGCCTTTTAAACAACCCACAGTTTAATTTCTATTTTGTACAATGTTGTTTTAAATACTAAAATGGTTGCATCCTATTAAAATCTATTTACAAATAACCCAAATGAGCTCTAAAATCAACCTAAATAACTTTTATTTCTATCTAAAAGTAACAAAGGTGGGCTGTGTGGAAGTTCAGTGACTGTCCCTCCTTAAAAATGTGTTTGACAACACACGCTGAGTTTCAACACAAACGTTTGGTTCGAAGCAGTTTTAATTCAAACAGACTTGTTTTAGAAACATTTATTCGACGCGGAAAAGCAGCGAAACGGGTCTAAAAGGAGAAGCAGCCTCGAAACGCGGACACGGTTTTCCTACCTGTCTGAGGCGAAGCTCCTCCGTTGTCGCTGTCCATTTCCAGCTGTCACAGATTACAGCGCGAGCCTGGAAGCGTTTCAGTCCCGCGAGCGACTCAAGAAGAAGAAAGATAAACCGCGCGGGCTAATGTGCGCGCGCTGCGCCACCGCTGCCGCCTGCGCGACAGAGATACCGAATCACTGCGCGCGGATGGGAGAGGAAGAAAAGAAAAGGGGAAAAAGGGGGAGAAATGTAGTCAGTCGGGGTGAAAACAGAAGAAAGGCAGCGGGTTTGATATAAGAGGACTTCTAAGAGTCGCTTTAAGGATGTTATCATCTGTAATTTAGGTTTTAATTAAAATACTGATCTAATTAAGATGTTAGCAACAAGGATTAAAATACAAATAACTGGACATTTATATCTAAAATAGATGACCTTATTCATTTAAGAGGGAAATGATTATTGCAGTTCATTATTTAAAAAACACACACAAAGTGTTTATAATAAAAACAAAAGGGAAATACTGCTGGAAACCCCAAATTCAACACATCTAATGTCTTTATGATAGAAACTGTGGATACTTTGAGCACTAATGCCAATAAACCCGATCATTTTGTAAATAATTGAAATGTTCAATAAGCCTGCAGGCATTTTTGTGCTGCAGCCTTTAACTTATTGAACTTTTGAGTCTGGTTTTGTTTAAACCCTTAAGGAGTTACCTGGGTTGCACTTTGTCACATTGATTTTATTGTTTTGAAAAATGACATTAAAAGAAAGATGTATCAAAAGAGAATCAACAAAATAAAAGATGCCACAGCATTCCAGATCAATAACCTGATCTGAAATATAGTGTTAAAAGGATATTGTGAAGTGTGTTTCTGTGTCGTTGCTATAAATAGCTGTGTAAATGTGACCTGTGGTAGGTAGGTAGCATCCTAAACAGCCTATGTTTGGAGAAATTGTTTATGCTTTGACTGATAGACTAACGGCTAGCCAGAGCAAGGCCAAATTGAATTGCAGACGTTTTAAATTTGATCAGATTTTCAAAATTAACCTTTAGGTGTCAAATAATTTATATTTTATTCAAATGGTGATTTATAAATTAATATTACCAGCAGCAAAAGCACCATTCTGGTGCATCCTGTCTGTCAGAAATGTAAATATTTTGACAGAAATATGTAACTTGACCCCTGGATTTCATTTATTTATTTTTACAGGGACAGTACAACAAAACATTATCACCCATATAGAGATAAGAGATGCAGCATACATAAGGCTTCTAGCCAAAAGCCAATTTGCAGCCCTGGATGCACCAGAAGTGCTATATTTTGCTGCTGCTTGTGATGTTTACACCAATAGAAAATTCCGTGTAGATAATCGTAATGTGAAATTAATGTTGACAATAAAGGTTAATTTTTTAAAACCTTTTAAAATAAAGGTTAATTTTAAGGTTTCATTATTTTAATTTGGCAGAAATTCACTTAGTGCTTGGCTGTACTGACTAGTCGTTAGCTTATCAGTCATTTTGGAAATAAACTCCAAACAAAGGCAAACTACTTGTTTAAAATGTTATTTATCAATTACTTTTACACAAAAACACTCTTCATAAAGGTCAAAATTCATACTAAACTTTACCAGTAGCAGAAAAAATACCATATGTGTTTAAAATATATTCATGCTTTTCATTTTCATAATTTATGTGTAGTAATTTTTGCTCATTCAAACCAGCACTCTTTACAAAACACCTCCGTGGCATTTATGTAATCTTAAAATAATACTAGCATAACTCCACCAATGGTTTTACTAAGAACTTGCCACCACATAATGATCTCTCCGAGTACCATAAACAATACGAGGAGTTGCAGGACAATGTTGTCTCGCTCTGACACATCAAATCCTCTCCACCTTTAGGTCATGTTTGTGTGCTGCAGAGTCCTATCATTCCCCATTCCCACCCCTGTCAGAGCCTCTCATTATCATTGTTGGGTCACGTTCAAAAGCAGAGGCCTGCACATGAATCAGGGAGTACAGTGACACCGGCACATGCCTGCGTTTGCTGCGGTCAGCTCGTGTGTTGTGAATCAGCTGTCAGCCGGGCCGTGATGGATGCATGTTGGAAGCTCACTTGGAGTTTGAGCTATGTCCTTCACATTGAAGTCCTTTGACACCCTGCTTGACCTCACCATAAGGCATCCGCCCCTAAAAATAAAGGAGCACATGTGTTTGTAGGCAAAGAAAGACGTGTAACATAATCCTCAAGTCTTCAGTTCTGTGTGTGGATACGAATGAAAACAAAGCAGATGCACACTGAGGATGAATCAACCTCCCGTTGTTAAGGTTAGATTAGAGGATATGTAGGCCGCATTCAGGTGCTCCATTTATACGAAGCTCCAGACCAATCATCATGCTCCTGCCATCAGACTTAATGACGGCTCTCTGCGCCGTCATCATCTTGAGTGCTTTCATTAAAGAACATTTTTTTTGTTCTGCTGCACAAAGAATCATCACAAAATCTGCCACGACTCAGAGCATTTCTGCTCAACCTGGTCACCATGGTGATGCTTTTATTTCATTTATTTTTTCCACTTTGTGTCATACTTTAAATTTTGATTGCAGTGACACGTTTGGGATGCCAGGGGTTCGATTTGAAAAGGATGGAATGTAAAACAGAGGAATGGCACCACAGCTTGGAAGGATCGAGTCAAATTTACACTAAGGTTTAGGTTTTTAGCAGTTTGATCACTTATTTCAGAAACTTGTGACATTTCTTATCTTTGATGTTGTAGTTTGATGGATTCAGATCAGTTATTGACCTAAAGTTGACTAAAGATTAAGAAAGTGACAAATTCTTTACAGATTGAGGGTTAGAAAATTGAAACATCAATCAAGATTTCAAAGGGATCATTGGTCATTTTAATCTAATGGATCAATTATCCCGTATTGTCACTGTTTTTCTGAATTTGCAACCTATTTGGAAACTCAGAAGCTATCAAGTGCTGAAAACAGGAAAACAGGTTCTTAAAATAAAAAAAAAACTGAAACATTTATTAGGATTCCCAAGTTGGTGTCAAGACTGAGCCAATAAATACCTGACGACTGACTCTTCAGAGTAATTATAGGAGGTAAATGTGAGTGGCTCGTTAGGAAGCAGATATATGGTCCCAAGATGGATCGTTTATGAGAGTGGGTTCTTCAGGTCAGGATGGGTTGCTGTCATCAGCTAGATGATCTAGAGTCAAGATGAACTAAAAATTAACTTCAAACAAGGAAATGATCATGGACTTCAGGAGCATTTATAAAATAAAAAATCTAGACACATTTAGTAAAATTCCCAATTTGGTGTCAAGACGCTTGAAGGGAATTACAGGAATAAGGAGATAAAATGTTTTATTTTTTAGTTATATCTTAGTCTGGCTGTGTAGTCTTTTACACCTAACATCCCATCACTCCTTTTCTGCTTGTTGTACATTTTCAGAGTGAGGAGGGAGCATTTCAGAAGCCACACTTTGCTCAGGCTCACAGTGAACGAGGACAACGACCTCTCAGAGGAACAAGTGATGAAATTTAGATTATGATGTGTCCTGGATAATATGCGCTCCTAAAGTGTGCGTCCTTGTACGTTCTGTCCTTCAGGGTCAATGTCACTGAAGTCCACTTGAGTTTTTTATTCTTTTTATTTTTCAGGAATGAAATGGCTCTTAACAGGATGGTGGTGAGTCACCGAGGATAAAGAGCCAAAGGGACTGCATGAGCTTGAAACACAACTATTGAAAATAGCTGGAGAGGTCATTGGTATAGTATATTTTATAGATTTGTGAGCGACTGTGAGAACTTTCTGAAATCTAAGAAGTACACGATCAGTTGAGAAGGTGTTAAACTGTTGTGTATAAGTATTTTTTGTTAAATTGCAGAGTGCGTTTTTCAGATTCTTCATCCTACGGTCAGTAGTTTGTCCAGAGATGGAGAAACAAGTTTGTTTGTCTTTCTCTGCAATCGTTCCACATAAGCAGCAGATTGCATGGCGAGGCCTCTCTAATGCTAACGCCAGCTTATCCATGCTAATGAACAGCAGAGGGAGTAGAAATTCCAGTGGGTGACTAACCTAGGCATGCTAGTTACTAGCCTCTCCAGTGCTAACACAAGTGAGTAGTCTCCTTCTCATTGGTCAGCTATCTGTGCTGGTCTGTCCTTAATTAGATCAGCAGCTGGCTTCTGAATGTACAGTCTCCTGCTACAAGGATGTTGCCTCCACTGGGTGCACAATAGTCTTAATTTTGGCCCTAATTCCACACCGTAGTCTTGCCACAAGTTCTAAAGAGGAAGATGACGAGGATGAAGCTGCTAGATTGTTAGCAAATATGTCTGGCTCTCTTTCTTCTGACATCAAGCTGCATTGACTTGGAGCTGCAGGAACATTAGCATGACTTTGTAGCACTGTGTGAAGAATACGTTTCAGGGTAGTTTAATGTAAAATGGGGTAAATACTCATTAATTGCTACTGCCTCATGGTTTAAATAAGAATGTCAATATTATTGAAAAAAAAATCACAAGCCCTGAATAATAACTAATATAACACCACTTCAAATGGACCAAAATATCCATTTAAGTCAAGATGTTTTTTATTATAACATATTCAGGTATTTTAGAATTGATTTGACCAAACAAGTAGTCATTTCTAAAGCAAAATGACAACAAGTAAAGTTTTATCGTATAAAGATAATATAATTTCAATAGGCTTGCATATTTAGATTGAATCAGTGTGTTAGATTTTTATAGTGCACTGTAAAATTTTAAACATTGTTTCAACTTTAAAATAATTGTCGGCTCTGCTAACATTTGTTACTTGTATGAACCGTTGTGTTAGTTTAGTTGAATCTAAAATGATATAACTCTGAAGTATAAAGTAGTAAATCTTTTTCAGCTGATTTCAAATCATAAGTTGTATAAAACTTTTGCTTCTGTTATTTAAGATGCTTGGTCATATGAATAAAATGTATTCATTGTTTTTATTTAAATTCCCATTGATTATTTCCTTAATCAACTATAAGTGATACAGTACATTAGATATTTGTACATAATGTAACATAACTTCTAGTGGCCTCATTTAAAAACTGATTAATTCATCTTTAAAAAATTAATCAAGCTGACATACACTACTAGTTTAATCGGGCGTGGGATTCAAATTTTGTTATGCAATTAGGACATTTTAATTGCAATTTATCTGTCGGTGCTGTGTAAAAAATATGATGTGTATTTTTATTTTTTCATTCTGAAAATTCATGTACATGGAGGGGGCGGTGCTTAAAAGCATACTGCAGCCTGCGACTAGCAGCAGGTCCATGTGGCTTCAACTTCCAGATTTTGTTCCTGCATTCTTCTCCTCTAAGTCTATAATTTCATCACATCTTAATTATTAGTTAAAAATGTTCTAACAGCGTTGGTAAAACTGATATTTTACTTTAGTATTTTAAGTTCTTAGTCAGCATACAGTTAGTAAATAAAATGCAGCAGAAAGAAAGATAGCCATTTATTTAAATTATTATTATTTTAAATGGTGTTATTTGTATTCAGTTCCTTCTTCTCTAAGCTCCCATCTGGTGGCAGATGTTTCATTTTAGATAAGAGACAATTATTGTACCACATCACACGTACGATCACTATCAGCAGAAATCTCTAACTGCTCCACAAAATGCAATCCAGATAGGGTGTCCCTATGTCCTTGGTATTTAATGACATTTCTTTCTGTCCAGGAAGATAGAGGAAATCCATCAGCGTCTGTGTTCTCCATTTTTTTAACTGACCATAAAATTGTCCCATTGGTTTTCCAAACAACGCATTTACAGATGCTAAAGCTAATCAAACATACTTACAAGAAACGAACCTATTTGAGCAGATTACCTGTTTTTCTCTGGAGAAACGTAAAAAAGAAAACATTGAAACAAAAGACAAACACGTTTATTTTCTGCAGCATTTCCATTATTCTGCTAAGCTGCTGCTCTAAACACAGTCAATTTTAGTCCAGCTCTCAGCCCATTATGATTCACAGAGGCCAAGCATGAAATGAGTTTCTTTTTTGACAGAACACATCTTGACTGACAGCCCAACAAATGAGAAATCATTTACTGTGAACAGAGCGCTCGCTTTCTTTAGGCAGAAATGCTGCCATTTCTCAGAGGCGGTGTGTGTCTATGTGTGTTATATATGAGTGTGTGTATTCAGAAACCTTAAATGGGTGTAATGTTTGGTCTTTATTGTTATCAAAACCACAAAAATCAGGCTTGAAAACAAAAAACAGTGCACAGCATTTTGAAAAAAGAAAAGTCTACAAAAGCACCATCAGTTTGATGTTTTATTTGAGGTTTGTAAATGAATCACTGATTTCATTGCAATTTTCTTGCACAAAGCATATAAAATATACAAATAAGTTTTAAATATCAGATTCTGTTAATTAGCTCAGTGAGGTTTTCTGAAGACAATTTTATAAAGTGACACATTTCTTCATGCACCTTCACGAAGAAGGGCATAAATCATCATAACAAGGTGAACTGCTGAGATAATACAGGGAACCAATGCACTAAAATGAGTTGTGGGGTAATGAGGTGAATGTAAATAAATCACAACACTAATGTACCTTTTCCCTGCTGAACTACCTCTTTTTCTTGCATCGCTAAACAACATTTCCACAGTAACAAAAATGCATGCCACTGTGAACACTGCACCTGACTTCTCATTTCCTTCAGTTAATATAGTCTCAGCCAGCAAAATGGCTACAAAGCGCAATTTCATTATTGATGCTGATTTTTTTTTATGTTAAACATTAACATTTGCTTTGTCCATAACAATCACATGAAGTTTAAACAATTCTAATAACCTCATTGTATTTAGATGCAAGTATAATACTGCCATCTAGTGGTTTAAACAGTTACTGCTGCTAATTCTGCTGCAACCTTCAATTTAAAAATAATCTGTAATAAAGAAAACATAACCACACTCAGAATTTTGCAGCTAACTAAAGAAAACCAAATCATTTTCCTAAATGAAAGATTGTCGATTATTTTAGTTGTAATAAAATATGCTAAAGTTTCGAGTTTTGTATTAGTACTCAATTGCTAGTCTAAAAGCAAAAAACCCCAGTTTACATAACACATCAGCGCAACTTGAAACAAAAAGTATTGCATGTTATTTATTTATTTTTGATTTACAAGCTATTTAACATTTCTTTAAAAAGATGAAGACAAACATTTTTTGGGCTCAATAAATGAAAACTGTATTTGTTGCACAGTTCAGAAGCATTTTCAAATGTGTGCAATATTAAACCACTTTAAGTGAGCTCGTTTTTGAGCATCTTTAAACCAGCATTTTATTACGGCTCTTCTCAGGAGAAATTTACACCTCCTTTCAGGGCCAGAGAAAGAGTGTTTGGTAACCTTGAGGAGGAATTTGGGGAAAGAACACCACATGTTGGCATGCCATCAGATCAGCCAGCTGTAGGTGACAGTCAGGTGTAAAATGCAGTCAGTACAACCTGGCCACATTCTTCACTCTGAGTTAACTGCTGCCTTCCTGTAAATCTAAAACTTTTGAAAATAAACAGGTTAAGTCCTTCCTCTCGGGAATACATTTGACAATTACCTGTATTTCCATTTCTTTATGGGAGTTAAGAGTCACTGCATTTCTTGACAAGTTACCAAAACTAGAAAAACTAGTCTGGGGAAATACAAGAAATTTGTTTTTGTACTCGATGCAAAACGCCACTACACGCATTAGTTATTACACAGTAATTCCAGGGGCAAATGTGTTTAAAATACTGTGATTTAGACTGAAAAACGATGAAAAGCGTAACCCTTCCTGTGTTGTCAATAATCAGGCATTTGTAGACTTCATAAAGATTAATGTAGAGGGAAATGACAGTAGATAATGTGTATGTATATATTGATATGTACTATATACACTTACACATTCACGCGCTCAAACATACAGACAGAATGGCAGCAATCTCAGCATCATTTCCAAAAAGTAAAGTAAACCAGAGTTTAATCAACAGAGACTAAACAGTTACAGAGACAAAAAAATGTGGGAAAGACAGTAGAGATGTATTGAGGGATGCTGTTAATTCCCTCTAGCTTATGATTCTTTAAAAACGTTCTTTAAATCAAACAGAATCCAGATAATCACATCTGTAATAGGAGAGTATGTGCAGGCGAAGCGAGCGGCTGCCCTCTCCTGCCTGTCAGGGTTTCAGCTATGCATCGTCCTTAAAAAGATGTTCATGGCTCGCTTGCTAAGTTCATTGTTTTGTACTTGTTATTAAGTGGAGCAGCAATGGCTGCTGCGGCTCTGAGGGGCAGGTTCTTGTAGATCCACTCCTGTCCTCGTCCTCCCCCCTTGACCAGGTGGTCCACCCTGCGGATCACTCTTTGGTAGCTTCTTTGCTACAGAAACACAAACAAATAAACTTTCAGCTAAAAGATTATAGTTCATGACGCACAAAACATTTCATTTCTAACAGAATTCAAAGCACAACATAATGATATAATTAGCAGTTATGAGAACTTTAATGTTTTGGTCATCGATGCCATTCAAACAACTAAAACTGATTTATAATCTTGGAACTGTCAAAGGAAACTAAAACTAATTTATGCAAAGCTTTTTTTGGAAGTAGTTGGACAATAAATTGTACTTGTACCACTACTTACCAATAGCCATAAATACTTCATTCACATTCATGGCATTTTTGGCTGAGGTCTCCATAAAGAGCAGGCTGTTGTCATCAGCATATGCTTGTGCATCCTGAGAACATTATTAAAATATACAGTATTTTTTTAACCAGTAATACACAATTGTAAGATATATTAATAAATAT
This sequence comes from Callopanchax toddi, assembly GCA_006937965.1. Lineage (NCBI taxonomy): Eukaryota > Metazoa > Chordata > Actinopteri > Cyprinodontiformes > Nothobranchiidae > Callopanchax > Callopanchax toddi. Next base: position 69,913 of record SSNR01000446.1, on the reverse strand, counting down.
CTTTTTCTTTTGTTTAATTAAATGATATCACTGCTTCTTCATACCTGAACATCCACAGCTCTCTTGTCTGCGATGTCTGCCTTGTTGCCTGCCAAAGCAATCACTATATTGGGACTGGCCTGTCTTTGAAGCTCCTTCACCCAGACTTTTGCACGTCCAAAAGTATCCTAGTAAAAACAAACTTGTTAATAAATGTTCTTACTTGCTAATTATTTAATAATAACGGCTACTGCTGTCTGTTTTATACAGGTAAGACTCACTGTGTTGGTGATGTCGTAGACCACGATGGCTGCCTGAGCGCCTCTGTAGTACATTGGAGCCAGGCTGTGGTAGCGCTCCTGACCTGCTGTGTCCCAGATCTCAAACTTCACAGTGGTGTCATCCAGACAAACGGTCTGAGTGAGGAAAGCAGCTGAAGAAGAAATGAGGAAATAAGTTCTCATCTCACTGTTCACGGTTGACTGGATCAAAGCCATACTCAGTAGCCAGGTAAACAAACGAGGTCTCGCTTGCTAGTTTACAGAAACACGACTCGATGCACTCACCCCTCCCATCGGGTAAAATCCATAAGCCAGCCTCCCCATGGACATGGTACCCCGTTTTGCGACGATAACAATGCAGTCTAACTTCAGCCGTAGAAATGTTCCCCCAGCTTTTCCTCTTTTCACCTCCAAACGATTTTAGTTTTCTGCTAGCTGAAAAGGTGTTTTTGGGGGGACTCTGCTATTTTTATCTTAAAATGGAAGCTCTAACCGACGGCTAATTCGCTAATTCTGTCCTCCTTTCACTTCCGGGATGTTCAGACGGAAAATGTGTCCGGGCGGATTATTGGTGCATCCAAGCAGTGCGGAAATGCGGCAGACAGACAGCTGGATTGTCCAATCCTATCGTTCGGTCCGAACGATAGGATTGGCTGAAGTTTTTAGAGAACTGCGAGACAACTACTTTATTGATTTTTTTCGTTTTTTTTTTTTTTATCTCCACAATATATTTATGGCTATACTATGTTGGAACGTTGTTAAGAGGCTTTAAAAAAAATGTTAAAAGCTACATTGTTTACCTGGCTACTGAGTATGGCTTTAAGTAGATTACACTAGCTTAGACACAAATTATGTTGAGTTTTTTTTTGTAAAGTCAAACTAAAATGTGAAAATACAGTAACTGAAACCCAAGTCTGGGATGGATCCAACATTCCAGGGTACTGTTTTGAAAATATCTGGAATTAATCTGACAAGATGTGATCAAGCGACATTTAAAAAATGAAAATAGAAGTTTGTAGACGTGTTGATTGAATTAGCAAGCCAGAATGGATCATATGAGTCACAGGGCTATTTATTGTTTAAAACTTACTTACAAAACATGCTTTGACTTTACTTTCACTTTGAAGCTGCAAAGCTCTTTTTTCTGACATGTGTGGCTTATTGCCCAAGAGGATAATCATTATGTTTAATGGCTAAACATATTTGAAGTCAACTATGTGCTACATTGAAATACATCTCTGTTTTCAGGTATTTAGGTTCAGGCAGCAATTTTCAAACCCATAAGCACCAGATATTAATGGCACAAATGACCTTTTATAATCTTAAGAAAATGTACTTATTGACATTTAATCAACCTACTGGTAGGAAGAAACATTTACATAAAAATTCACTCTTTCAAAGCTCTTTTCTCCATCTTACCTCCTATAGTGCTTTCCTGGAATTCATGAAACTGGCCTTTGACAAACCGGAGCACTAAGCTGGACTTGCCCACTGCCGACTCCCCCAGCAGCACCAGCTTGAACTGGCAGATTTTGTTTGGGACTGCAGTACTATTAGGCCTGCTTGATCCGCCGCTGCGCCCAGCCATTGATGAGACAGAGACTGGTGTAGATGAGGCAGGCTGAGGTGGTGAACAACTACTGTACAGGTCGAGGATGTGTGGAAGCTCAGGCCAAGATCTAGATAATTTGGGTCACCTCTGGAGACAGATGGACTGAAGAACAGCGCAGCAACTGAATTCCTTAAAACAAGAAATCAGATAAACACGTTTTGAATGTTATTACAGTTTTTCTAGTTGTTGAATTATGCTTCTACACAAATCAAAGTTGTCAAAAACAGCATTTTTGTTTTGTTTTTTAGGTGCACATATTATTAATGTATACAGGTTTTAGTTCCTAATGCCTTTCTCCTTCAACAATGCATTTATGATCTCATACAAGGAAGTTGGTTTGCTTTTTCTGTTTGTGAGCAGTTTTGATGAAAAGGTTCTGGATGAATGGCAATTAGTATTGTTTTAGATTTTGTTTTAATTCAGTGTTTCACAAATTATTCAGTCTCAGATTGCTCTAATGTTACACCTTTCAATAAACAATGGTGCAAATCTTAAGCGTAACAGTTTGAAATTGTATTGCAAATTTGTTGTTCAATGTTATTGCTTAAACATCCTCATAAAAACTGAATGTTAAATAGTAACATAACAATAAAGTACAGAACTACATACATATACTTGGGGTAATATAGAAACAGTTTTTGTTAAATGTTTGTATGTATAAACGTTTAAACGCCCCCTAATTTCTTTATACTTCGCATCCAATAAGCCAGACCTTCTCCAGTCTTCCTGAAGGACTGTCAAAGTTTTTCTTTGGACATTGGCTGCTTTGTCATCAATTTTCTGTCCAGCTCTTCCATTTGTATATGACAACACTGTGTCTCAAAGTGGACGAGAAAAGTGCTAATGTCTAAAATAAAAACAAAACAAAACAAAACAAAACAGCATGACCTTACATAGGACACAACGTTCAGTTGATCATTTACTGAATTCCAAGTTTTCAGTTAACTCTTATTTTTCCTAAGTCCAATTAAAGACAATGAAACAAACTTTGTCCTCCTAATAACAAAGATCCAAAGTAAAATGGGTTCGTAGCTAAGTAGTTTGTTATGTGTCAAAACAACTGGCTCATCTATTGAGTTCAGTAATCTTTTACGCCTGAATGATTCATAGGTCAGAGTTAAATGGCTTGACAAACAAACAAACAATGCAACTTTGAAAATAGTTAGGTAATTGAAACTAGTAAAAAAAGAAGACAGAGTCTGAAAAAAAAACCTGAAAGACAATCAGAAAGCCCGCAGAGGTAAAGTTTGTACTGTATATCGCCATGGGCCTGAAAACACTGAGCTGTCACGGTAGTTTATTTGCTAAACTTAACAAAAACTCCCACTTGTTTTTATCTCGTCTCATCAGCTGTAGCATCTCAACAGTACATTACTCAAAAACAAAAACTTGTTGGTAATGTCATTTCTAAAACACAGCAAACTTTAAATAAACCGCCTACAAAACCTAACCGAGCTATTTCTAAACGCGAAAACAGCAACAACAAATTAGCTCTGATGCTAACGATGAGTTAGCAGCGCTGCTGTCGGCTAACATAAACTATCAACGTTAAGAAACAATGAACCTCTTGGCTGCTCTTACCAACAACGGCAAACAAGAGTTAGTCCACACGGTAGAAATTTTGAATTATGCCAGTCTTGTTCTTCTTAACAACGTTTGTTTTTCCTCTAAACAGTTTCAGGTCCAGCAAATTATTCGCTTCCGCTTTGGGTAACCATAACACTTCCTGGATTCCTCAGTCACGTGCACAATGTCACAACCAATCAAATGGGATAGGCAATAAGCTGAGAAAAAAGAGTGCAATTTTTAGCTATTCTTTCACTCTTTCTTCTGCTTTTCAAATTCTCAAAAAGAGAGAAAGTCTTTTGAGCTTTGGAGGTAAATATTAAATACAACAACACACAATTGCAGTTTTTTTCATATGTTTTGCACATGGATTTATGGAGTTTTTTAGTTTGATTTCAGTGCCATTATTAGTTAGGATCAAAGCTTTTTTTCAGAAGGTTTGCTCTGGTCCTCATTGCTCAGTGTATCCTGTCTAATGGCAGAAGTTGAATGACCAGGGTGAGTTGGATATCTGTTGCTTTTGTTCAGCAGAGGGAGGTGTAGCTGTTCCATGGCCGAGGGTTTATTCTGCTGCCCTGATGATCCTGTGGATCGCCTTCATTTTTTGATGATGTGCAGCCCCCGTACCAAGCACACAGTCCATACATGAGCATGGTCTGGATGAAGCAGTGATAAAAGGCTTTAGGAGCAGATTTTAAGGGAAATGGTTCTTTCTGAGAATTCTCTGAAAAAACATTGTCTGCTCTGCCTTCTTCAGCAGCTCCAGAAACCTGGATGCTGAGACCTTCTCCATGCAGGCCCCACCAATGATGAGGCTTGATTTCTGTTTTATTTTTTTAAGTCAATAATCAGTTCCTTAGTTTTAGACAGCTGTTTTGCCTCATCCCTGTATCCCAGCTCATCCCCATTCCCCAAGATGAGCCCAACCACTGTGGTATCATTATGATTTGGTTGCTGGGGTGGGTGGGAATACAATGGTGAGTAGAGCAGAATTAGCATACCGCCCTATGGTGAGCTGGTTTTTATTTTGAGATCTGTGGAGGTGTGAGGACCTAGCCTCCCTCTGGGAGTGACCCGACAGGAAGTCCAGGATCTAGATGTAGGTAAGTGGTGGGAGACCCAAGTCTGCCAGGTTAAACACCAGTTGTTGTGGGAAGCTAAAGTCCACAAAGAGCAGTCTGATGTAACCCCCTGGTTGCTCCAGGTGGGTCGCTATGTAGGACAGCTTCCTCTGTGAATCTCTTTGCTCTGTAAGCAAACTGGTATGAGTCCAATTACTGAACTGATCCAAGTCTGCTGGAAGGCTGGCAAGCATTTGGCCATGTATGAAGAAGTACGTAAAGTATGTTTCTCAAAGTAATCAAACAAAAGCATTCATGTTGTTCATCAAAATGATGACAGAAAAAAATGTTGCAACAGATTATACTTTATTGTGACAGAGCTGCCATGCCGTGCCAGTAGATCATCATTTTGTCCGATTATTTTTTGTGTTTATGAACTGGTCAGTTGCAAAGGTCGGTCCAGCAGCAATTGACAGAAATACCCGGTTTGTCATACATGGTGCATTCTCTTGTTGTTGCACAACGTTTAAAGTAAGCACCCCCTGAGAAAACAAAAAGGAGAAAACTCATAAAAAGTTCTACAGGTCAAGTTTATATCTTTATAGATTAAAGGACCCTGAAAAGGCCAGCACTCACCACCAGGAATGTTATGATAGAAGACATGAATGCAGGCATCGTCAAAGCCATAGCAGGTCTCTATGGAACTTGAACAGTCTGCTCTGCCTCCACAGTGACACTTCAAGGCTTCATCTTTACTCCAAAATGGAACAATAAATAAATACCAGGTAAAATATCAAGTTCATAGTTAAAGTTGTAGATTTACTCACTCTGGCTGACAAGCAACACAACCAAAACAGCAAGAATCAACACTTTCATGTTTGCAATATGTGTCTCCACAAGTTTCTGAGGAAAAAAACAACAAAAATTATAATGAAAAATGATATTCTGCATTTTAATTAAAAAATAATCAGAATGTTCCACCCATGAGTCGACTGTTTACCTCACAAACTGTTGTTCTAAAGTGTGAAATGTTAAATGTGAATCAGTCAAACTGTCACCTTTTTTTAAAATCTCTTACTGCCCAACTCAAGATATCACAGTTCATCATTAACTTTAAACGGACCAGCTGTGTATTCTCACACACACACACACACACACACACACACACACACACACACACACACACACACACACACACACACACACACACACACACACACACACACACACACACACACACACACCTTTAGCCTTCTAATCATACAAAGCAGTCAGTTCTGAAATTTAACAGAAAATGATTGAAGACAAACGTTGCACTACACTCAGTTTTATTGCTATTGTACTAAAATGCATGAAAAATGTCAATTCAACAGAAGTTAATTCACTTTTTAAAATCAAGGTCATGAGCTGTCTTTCACACATAGAGGTTACTACAGTGGACAGCTATTCAAAAGCTGTTCTGTTGAGAATGCATGGCTTTTGTTGTCATAGTTGCATATCAACCACTACAGTGGACGTTTGTGCATCACCTCATACACTGCCACCTACTGGCCAGTTGGCAGAAGTGCAGTTTTTTCCACTCAGATCATGATGGCTGACAGAGAGCCAGAAATGTGAAGTACCCCAGGATTTTTGTGTAAATCCTTCAATAGCAGGATGCCACTGTAAGTAAAAAAGTTATGCAGGAATCAAGTAACATCTATGAATCAAAATAATTATTAAATATTTTGGATATTTATTTTCTATTGTGAGAAATGTGTAGTTTTCATGTGTCCACTGAAGCGGACACCATGCATCACTGATTATACTTCAAATCCAATTCATGTCAGTACTGCTGTGTTGATTTTCTCAATAAATCTGATCTCCAATGATATTTTTTGTGTAAATCAATTTAGATGTGCTATCAGAATGAAGTAAAAACTGTTTTCAGCAAACCCAGTATTTGCACAATCTCCACAAAGGGAACAACAATTTGTATTATATTTGATAGAGCTCAAATACAGTGTGTGATAGAAAAACATATAAAATAGGGGGACATGTACCATTGGAGTCAAGTGAAGATGATAACAGTGACAATGAAATTGAATAACTGTCAGAAAATCAAGACTCAGGATTAGTTGATGACAGCAGCAGTGGATCTGAGGATGATGAAGGAGCTGTGAGTGGTGAGGTAGATGAAGATGTTGAGTGAGCTGAGGATGTCCACCACAAAGAGCTCAGGGACAGAAATACAGTCTGAAATGTTTGGAAAATCAAAGATAACCAGTTTCAGGATGACCTGTCATGTTTTTTGGGCAGGTGGAAGGTGAATGTTGAGCGAACAAATCCAATAGATTTATTTTTTCATATATTTCTTGAAGATCTGTTGACCCTGGTAACCACTGGCCTTTTCTTACTGAAGGACAAAATACCAACAGATGCAATGATGCTGCATGTACATGAAAAACAAAGCATGTCTGCAGCAGTGTCTGGTGGCTCTGTGCCCTGGAGGCTTACAAATGTCCACACAAATAAATGGGAAGAGGTGATGAGAGGGCCATGATGACGTGTGAGGATGACAGCCAATCAGAGGGGAGGAAGAACACCCACAGTCATTTCTGTGTAGTTAGACATGTTATAGATGGCACTTTGTGAAAGGGAATATTATAACCTGTTAATTGATTGTAATTTTTTTTTTGTAGAAAATCTAGTCTGCAGTTCATTGGTTAGGAGCCAAGTTCCACATGTTTGAATTGCTTTGAAACATGTTAGAATGTGTTAAAATATGGAAAGACATAAGTAGCAGAATTTTAAAATGTTTATACTTCATAGATTTTGCAGTGCATCATTTTATGTAATTAAGCTGTTATAAACATAGGTCGTGGTTAGAAAACACAAACGCATGAGGTCCACCTGAGTGGACACTTCTGTAACGCCATGAAAAAAGGGTTCCTGAAAAAAATTCCAATTGCATCTTTTTTTCATGCCTAAAGAAAAATAAAAACACTAAAGAAAAAAATATTGATAAAGGATCTCATAATTCATGCATGAACGGGTTAAATTTTTTATACTTTTCTGGTACAATTTGTTCTCATTTAAACATAAAGATCATCAGTTTTTGTAGTCACTGTTGCCTCCTACCTATTTTATTGCATAATACCAAGATTATGACAACGTAATTGTAATCGTATTGTTTCATTACTGTAGAAGTGAAAAAGGTAGTTTCTCTTTACTTTTAAATGATCACATGGGTTGATGATGGCACTAAAAAGTTTGAACGATTTGTGAATCTGGAGAGGAGGAGGAGAAGGGACATTTATTAATATAAATTAATCACATTAATCACGTAAAAATATTCAACCTTTTGCTTTTTAACTATTTATTTCGAGTCCAGATTATTATTTTTGTCAAACATTTAAATAGATACACACAGACATTACTGCAATTAATTATCATACATTTTAATTTTGCAGTTCATTTGAAATTAAACCTGATTTAGGAAATAATCAAAATGTGTATTACTAAGTATACTGGTAAAACATGCATCTTGAATGACCTTATATTAATATTTTATTTCAAATGAATCATAATATTAAAGAAAACAACATTTTAGCTCATTAATAACAAAATATTTTTAAAAACTTATTTCTTTTAGGATTTCTTTATATAATTATATTATTTTCTACAACACTTTATGAAGGCACAATAAAGGTTTAGGTTACTTAATGAATCTTACATAAATATATAATTAAAACTGTAAATTAATTTTCAACAATGTCCCTTTTTATCATTTCCTGATGTATATTATAGTATTCATTTAAGTAGTTTTGATGAGCTCAACACTGGGGGAAAAAATTATGAAATAATCAAGCTTCTAAGTCAGATAGATGGAGAAATACCTCATTTTAAAATAAATGTGTGAAATATAAATGCTAAATACAATAAAGCATGTTTATACTAGTCATTCTCCTGAATATGACTGACCTGTTGCTGAAACAATGTGAGATTCGAGTCTTTGTATCTGTTTAAAACTATCTGGTGGAGTTTCTATGCCTGGTTGGTGAAATCATGTTAAAATTCAAGATGTGTGAATTCTAAATCAGTGGGTCCGAGTCGAGACTGGAATTCTGTGATGTCAGTTCAACAAAATGTAGAAAAATACACTAGCCCACAAATAGCTGCCTCTCCGTAGAGCTGCCAGTAAAATAATCAATAAAATGTGTTCCTGTCTGTTTGTGAGACTGGCCTAAACCCATATGAGTAGTTCAAGGTTGATGGGAAAATCCCACTCTGCATTAAGACACAAGTGAGTGAATAAAGTGTGCAGATCCTGGAAACTTAACAAAAAACAGATTTCAGGTTAACTAACTTTTATTCAGGAGTGAATTGTTAGAAGACTCTTTCAGTTCTGCAGCTCCTCCCTGTGGGAACTATTTCAAACAGCTGAATGTTGAGGGTGTGTTTGGCTTTAATCACATTATGAAACTCCTGATAAACCTGTTGTTATAAATGTCCTCTGTGGACTATGCAGAACATGACACACTGATCGAAAATCACAGCTTTTATTAAAGCACAACAATGCCAAATACACACAACTTCATTTTGAATTCACCAATTACACTAAAATACTCGAAAATGTAAATTCAACAGATGTTTATATTAACTTTTTAAAATCTATTGCAGAGTTCAGAGCTGCAGCAGCTGGCTGATGACATCCCGGGCATGTTCACCTTCCGACAGTCACTTTCTCTGTAACAGCCCTTAAAGTAGAAGGGCTCTGTGGAAACAGAATGACAGGATTAAGCTTAAAGTTTCAGTTAAATGTTGTATTTCTGTTCACTAAAAACGTATTTCTACTCACGAGGTACGCCATAGAAGCTGGCACTGATACAGACGCTGTCAGAGCTGATGCAGGTCTCTATACGATCTGGACATCGTCTTTTCCCTCCACAGTAACACCTCAAGGCTTCGTCTAGAGAAGACAAAACATGCTCACTGATAAATCCACCTCCAGTGTAATCAATGTGAGCATGGATCAGATAAACATTTATAGATTGACTCACTCTGGCTGATGAGCAGAAACACCAAAACAGCGAGAATCACAGGCTTCATGTTTTTATAACGGGTCTCCTCTCTGAAGAAAAGTCTGAAAATAAATCAGCTCAACATTAGATTCATGTGACTACAATAAATAATGCTGGGATATCATTCAGATCCAGTAAACGTGTTACCTGTTCAGCTGATCAGCTGGAGTTCAGTCTGTCGGTCGGATCAGAACCTTCCTTTTATTCTGATCAAGTTGCACAACTGAAGGAACTCCAGGGTTTCTGTTAACTTTGACTCATCTGGGTTTTTAGAACATACACGTATTATTGATTACTTCATTTGTACACTCTGTCCTCACTTTAGCAATAGTCATTGTGTTTATTTCTGTGTGACAACATATTTCTGGCAATAATTCTGCTGATCCTGTTCCAGCTGAAGACATTTCTCAACATGTTTATCAGATCGTGACTTTTGTTTCTTCATGAATCATTTCAGCTCCTCTGTGTGCTTATGTCATTTAGTTTTGTTGTTGCTGAATCATTTAAAACATATTTTTATTGAATGAAAACCATGATCATTGTTTTATTTTTACTTGTTGCGCAAAATAAAATTTAAAAATCTGTTAAAGTTGATCCAAACATGAGACATGACACATCTTATTTAGCTTTAGTTTAGAAAATCTTTGTAAATATTCAGTAATGTTATGACTATTTCTTTAAGAGAATAAAAGATCTGCTAGAAAACTGGAAGTATTCTTCATTAACAACTTCACTTTTAGAAGACAGAAAAAACTGAGCAAAGTCTCTCAGATTCAGTCAGGTAGAGATGACTGATCCATCCATTAATGAGCCACATTACATACATACATCCTGAATGTTCCTGGAAGATAAGGTGTGTTTTACTGGGATTGGGTGTGTAAAATAAACTCAGATTGTCATTTTTAAAGTAATGACAAACTAAATCACATTGTACAATAATAAAATGTGTGATCTTTGCTATCTTTTAAAAATCTCAAAAGAAATCAGTATGAAGAACCAAATGTCCTGCTTCAATTGTGTTTTTGTTGACACTGAGAAAAAAAACACTCCAGATAATACCAACGTGATGACAGAGAAAGTAAAATAATCAATACATTCTGTTTGTGAGTCTGGCATCGTAAACTGTGTCAGGAAAACCCAGATGAGTCAAAGTTAACAGAAACCCTGGAGTTCCTTCAGTTGTGCAACTTGATCAGAATAAAAGGAAGGTTCTGATCCGACCGACAGACTGAACTCCAGCTGATCAGCTGAACAGGTAACACGTTTACTGGATCTGAATGATATCCCAGCATTATTTATTGTAGTCACATGAATCTAATGTTGAGCTGATTTATTTTCAGACTTTTCTTCAGAGAGGAGACCCGTTATAAAAACATGAAGCCTGTGATTCTCGCTGTTTTGGTGTTTCTGCTCATCAGCCAGAGTGAGTCAATCTATAAATGTTTATCTGATCCATGCTCACATTGATTACACTGGAGGTATCAGTGAGCATGTTTTGTCTTCTCTAGACGAAGCCTTGAGGTGTTACTGTGGAGGGAAAAGACGATGTCCAGATCGTATAGAGACCTGCATCAGCTCTGACAGCGTCTGTATCAGTGCCAGCTTCTATGGCGTACCTCGTGAGTAGAAATACGTTTTTAGTGAACAGAAATACAACATTTAACTGAAACTTTAAGCTTAATCCTGTCATTCTGTTTCCACAGAGCCCTTCTACTTTAAGGGCTGTTACAGAGAAAGTGACTGTCGAAAGGTGAACATGCCCGGGATGTCGTCAGCCAGCTGCTGCAGCTCTGAACTCTGCAACAGATAAAATTATTTCAAATAAATTTTTGTTGAATTGAAAATTAAGTTGTGTGTATTTCACATTTCTGACCCAAGTTAGAGGCTCAAACCTGGCTAAGCATCAGAGCAAATGATGGATAGAGAGAAAGAGGCCTTTCAGTTCCCAGTTTCAGAGGCTCAGGTTTGGTACAATAAACCTGCTGATAATAATACTGCAAGTAACATGACCAGTCAGCAAGTAATGGTGCTTTTGTTAAATGAGCATTTTCAACATTTCAAATTGAAATATATTGAATATTATGCTTTTTAAAACACAGGCTGCAAAGTTAGTTTACAGACAAGAAGTCACATTTTCTACGTCACTGACTAACCACCAGTTCTACTTTACATAGGTCCAGATCACAGTGAGCTGCATGATGTAAACCTGACACACACAGCAGCGCAAAGCTGGAAGAATTACACCCTCACTGCAAGTTTGAGGAGCCAGAGTTACAAATGGAGTCAAAGTAGTGATAGATAGAAGTACTTTTACACAAATCTTAGAAAATCCCTTTAACTGGCAGGTCATCTACTAGAGCACATTCTAATCTCTATTTCTGATTAAAATGTGAACTGGAAAAACCTACTAAACAAAACAACATTCTATAATATGTTAGACAGCAGTTCACAAGTTCTGAGAGTATAAAATAATCTCTTTATTACTTCCTTTCAAACATTTTACAACAGTGGTAACATGCCATTTTATGAACCAGCAGTGGAAATGTGGAAAAATAAGCAAACTTTGGTAACGTAAAAAATGTAAACATTTCTTCCTGTTGAACATCACAAGTCAGTCACCTCTGTTAGGGAAAAAACCCTCGTAAAATCAGAACTAGAATATGTTAGAGGAGGTGGGAAAGTCCTTTCTACTAAAGGCTGTTCTCAGGAAGCAGATCCTTTAGTAGCTGTGTCCAAACAGAGTTTATTACTGCGTACTGATGCACTTCTGACCAGGCTGCAGCATCTTATGTACTGCAGAGGTCCCCCACTGGTGGAGTTTCAGGGTCCAATCGTGAATCCTACAGGCAAAAACCACACAAAAATTAGGGCTCAATATTAGATCACAGCCCTTTAATAACACACAAAATATAACTCAGCTTTTTGGTATGAAAGGAGAGAATACAAACACTATTTGAGGGATGTAACGGTCAAGTCTTCCGATCATAATGAAAGGTTTACCTGGTCAGCTGTGGTTCTGGATTGAACAGTTTTTTTAAATGTCAGGTGGTGAACGATTGCCATGCCGACGCAGTCTCCCCAGACATTTACGACGGTGCAGAAGTGGTCTCTGAAAGGCACAAACAACAACAAAGAACACTGCTAACTTATTCTGTTTCAACAGACGTCTCCCTCTACCTGACAAACACATCAGTGTCAGGTCTAATACAGTTCTATATTCAGGCCAAAACAAAACCTGTGATTCCACATTTTTTCACTAAACCCCACTTCAAACAATCTGATCATGTTGGTAGTAATACCAGTCTGTGAGCCTCAGGTTGTACTTACAGAATCCACTCCAGAGCCACCAGAAGTGAGGCCTCATTCGCTGGGAGACCGACTGCCGTCAAAATGAAGAGACTGGTCAAAGCTCCAGTAGCGGGAACTCCTTCTGCTCCCATGCTGGCAGCAGCTGCAGTCATGCTGTAGATCAAACACATTCTGTATGAAATCTTTTTAAGATCTTCTTAACACCCACATATGAACTCTATTTGCTATAGAAAAAAAACATAAATTTACATACCTAATAGTAACTTTCTGGCTAATGTCCAGGTGGATGCCATTGACTTGGGCGACGAAAACGGTTGTAACCACTTCATAAAGGGCAGTTCCATTCATGTTGAAGGTGGCTGCGAGGGGCAGCATGAAGCGAGTGATTCTTTGGTCAATCTTCAGTTTCTCCTCACAACACTGGAAGGTGGCTGGCAGCGTGGCACAGCTTTGACGGAGAACACACTCTTTAAACACCGTCCACATGAGGAAAACGCTAACCTGTTTTATCTAAAGATGAACACCATAATGACAGCTTACCTGGACGCCTTGTACATGGCAGTGAGTAAGACATGAGAGACCTCCTTCATGATGGTGAAGGGGTTCTGTTTCACAAGCACTACATAGATCAGGGGCAGAATGACCATCCCCTGGATAATGAGGCTGAAATGCACAAAAATACACAATCAAGACATCAGAGCAACAAAAACTTTAACACATGTTATATGACTATTATTTTTGATCATACTACTTTATGTTAATAAGCGTAGAGCATGCTTTGGAGCTGTTATAGAGCCTCTTCACTAAATCAAATAAAGACAATAACAGTCAGAACACTGTTTTTAAACTTAAAGGGTCCACCTTTAGAAGGAGGGCTGCAATGGTAAATTGATGTAGTCGACACTGTTAACAAAAAAAAATGTTTTTTTTTTTATTGTCTATGAGACATTAACAGAGCCTTCAATAGAAAGTTCAGGTCACAAAGAACCACGTAACTGCAATACACTCCCATGACCTCTGGGGGAAGTATATTTTATTCTTGTGTGCCGAGACTGCACACAGCCCTACCAGAGAAGAACGACTTAAGGATGAAGAGGAGGACGAGAACGTGAAGTGAAACTTAAACAGACTGAGAAGGGGTAAGGAGATTTTTAAAAATTGGTAGACTTTCCAAAGTCTGAGAGCACATCAAAGAAAATTTAAAAAAGGCATGTGCAAATGATGCAAAGCTTCAAATGCAGCACCACTTCCCACACATGAGCTTTTGAAATGTAAACATCTCGGAGCTGTGAGGCAGCATCTCTCCATTTGTACATTTCAGCAAGTTAGTGTGCTGTGTTGATGATTTTAAATGTTGATGTTTGTACTGTAGTAAGGTTTTGAGGATGATATAAATGGGCTTGTATTTTTTCCATTATTTTTGTTAGCATAAAAATACACTTTAGTCAGAATTAAACCAACCAGTGGATCACCAGGAAGCTGTCAGGTGAGTTTCTTTGCAATCTGGTGTTGTGTTATGGTTTTAGAGCTGATTAGACTTGCTGTGGTCACTGTAGTAAAATATGGGTTGTCAATCACAGATCAATAATCTGAGCAGTGTTATGTCATGTTTACCTACTTGAACTAATTGTGTTTTTATGCTGGTGCTGATGAATGCTGCTACTTGAGGATGGATAGATTTTTCTCTTTGGAAACAGAGCTCAGACAGAGAAGGTGAACATACCCAAGAAGAAGCACCCATGTGAGGTGTCCAAGTTTGATGATAAAATCCAAGTCGAGGACGTCAATCACATGGCCTGCAATCATGAAGGGCAGTCCAATTGGAAGGTACCTGAACAGAAACCAGCATGTGAAAAAAGATGAGAGTGTTGTTTTAATTACTTAATTGTGTTGAGGAAGAAAGGCATGTGTGTTAAATAATACTGTGTGTTAATACTGTGTGTTAAATAATTTTTTCTAGGGTTTTGGAAAAAAGGATCCAACAGATCGTTGGACTTTAGATTCAGGATGAGAGGTGGCTTTTGTTCAAATTGTGTAACAATGGACCAGATCTTCCCCTTGCAGGAATACAGAGGGATTGATGAGAATTTGGTTGTCCAGTTAACGTGGGTTTTTAGGGGGGAATTGGAGAAGGCTTACAGCAATGTTCCCAGAGGTATTCAGTGGAAGAAGCTATGAAAAGTGCAGAGGATCTGTTCAATAATTCAATAAATAGATGTTTTGTGATTCTGAAATGATAAACAGTTAAAGTTTTCGGGCTTTAGTGTTTTATTTTACCACATGATCCAGTTGGCCATGATCTGTAGGGCCTTGTTCAAGTCTTTCAGGTACTTCAGGAGTGTTCGATTTCTTTCCCTGACTAGTCCAAGACAGACGCCACAAATGGAAGACCACACAATCAGGCCTATCATGTTGGTTCCAGGGATGAAACGACCTGACTTTCTAACCACTGTGACATTCTGCAACAAGAACACAAACACCCTTATGATTTTAAAGCAATGTTGTTTTCTGGGATTAAAAAGTGTAACAAAATATTAAAAGATGGTAACTAGATATATAAGGACTAAAAAAAACATTTACCACTGGAAGGCCAGAAATGGGATCATCCACTTCTACCACATCCACCACTACCTCAGTCCTGTACTGTGATGAAAGATGTTCGTGAGGTCAACACGACTAAATCGAAAGGTTCAAAAATGAGCATTAAAGAAAACTTACATGCTCAAAGAAAGCCTTAATCGGCCTACGTGGAATCATGTTCCTGTGGAGTCACATTACAACTAAGCTCGTTAATTTTGAGTAAAAAACTTTTAAAAATTTGAAATAAAGTTTTAAATGTCTTATTACTTAACATAAAGACAAATAATGCTCAAAATGTTGGAAGTTATAAAGACCTGCTCAAAATCAACAGCAAACTAAGGAATCAGAGTTTGTTTAAAAACTTTCTTCTTACCGTACAAGATCCATCAGGGCATACTTAAAGTGAGAGCTGTCCTGCTCCTCATCCACATTTATCATGCCAGAATCGAATCCTGGTTTGAGATGCAGCACCAGTATCATTCCTACAACACACAACTCAAGAATTAATATCTGACGCAAGAGAATGCACGTCATTCTAGCAGTCGGTCCACACAAATAAATGATCTAAAGTTATAAAAAAAAAACTACTTACGCTCATTGACCAAAAAGTTAAACATCCAGTGGAAGTGGTAGAAATGAATGTTGTTAAACCTTAGCTAAAGCTAATTATTAATATTAACAGTACTCTCTTTTTCCCCATAAACAAAGAAAAGAAAAAATGAGCAATAAATCCACTTTTTTTTACCATCTGGTGCAATGTTACCCCCCCCCCCCATTTTCTCTAGTTGACTTGTCCTAAAGACAGCTTACTTACAGGTCAGGACAGTAAAGCTGTAGTACGACTGATACCAGTCATTAAAATGTGATACAGGATGGCACTGAGTGTTGCAAAGAGTCCAGTACCTTTGTTGAGGTGGCAAACACAAATGTCATGTGGTTCTGTAACACCTGATGATGAAAACAATTCTCGTTTGATGTGGTCTGACTTTGGTGAACCAGAATCTTCACAATGTGTGCATTTGTATGCCTCACATGAAGGGCAGTTGGAAAATACGTGAAACCTCATCAAGAGCTGGTACTTCTGTCTTATGCATCTACTAGGCATCCACTGTATCTGGTGACTTTCATCATCTTCAGCAGCTGTTTAAATGCTCCAACCACTATTCACATCCTCTGGTGCTTGCTCTAGATGTGCCAGCTTCTTGCACATAACAATTTTTATAAACCTACCACTGGTCTGCATGTGTATCAAATACACCCAGACTGAACCACACCTTCTGAAAGTTTAACATTTGTTATCAGTTTGCATTTTGTTTCCTTACCTGTAGCCACAGCCAGAAAGGTGGTTAAGATGATGTACACTGTTGCACAGGCAGCTATTTTTCTGGAAGACTCCATGCATAGATCAGCCATGCCTGATAAAGTAAAAACAGAGATTACAGGCAGAGTCCTCATACTCTTGGATAACAATTTGTGTTTCTGACATCTGACCAATTAAAGCAGGGTTAAATGCATTTATCATCAGAATGCCTGAGCTCATCAATCCCTTAACAAAATCTGCCATTCTGTTCAGTTAAAATATATCAACATATTTGCTGAAGTTCCTGTGTGTTATTTATAAAATGTATGACCTAATTAAAGTGAAACTGAATTAGAAATTTATCATTGGCTAACCTGCTGTAATGCTTGTCACGATGAGAGGAACTCTGACCACGCGAAGCATCCGGAGGAGTAGCTCTCCAGGATAGTCGATGTAGCTCTTCTCAGTTTCCGTCAGCTGCACGTAGGCTTTGAGAATCATGCCAATGGAAATACCTGTAAGACCCAAAAGAAACCATTAAGGATAGAAGAACAAAAAGGATTAATGCATATTTCTGTAGAAAGTTACTTATTAACAACATTGCAATAACATAGTTATTTATGTAAAACGCTGGCTGGTATTATTTAGATACAAATCTTTTTATCAAAGTAGAAAAAATACAGAATGACACCTCCCTTGAAGGTTGTCCACTCAACTGCTTTAAAATAGACAACTGAGGGGGTTTTGTGAACCACATTTATTTATTTTTCAGTTTACGGACAAAAGTGTCAATAATATTGAAAATAAGTTGTGGATTATACTACATAAAAAAGACATTTATTAATATTGTTGCACCTTCTCTCACCTTTATCATAGCCTTATTTGAGGCTGTACCTTAATTTATATTTATATAAAATCTTGAAATGTTTAATTGACAGAAATGCCTGCGATAATTTTATAGTTTTTGATAGTGGTTCTTTTGAACTAAGTCCAGAGGACTAAAATTCAGAAATATTTTCATTCTTTTCACGTTGTTAATTAAATGAATATAACGAAATAATGTTATATTTTTCATTATATACTTCAAGTAAATGTTAGTAAGACTTAAAAAGTATTATTTGGTTGTTATTAAAAGGCATAAGAAGTTAACTTTACAGGTATGAAAAATATTGTGTTATTTGTAAAGTCTATTATTTTACTAGCACAAATTTAGTTCCGTTAGCATAATGTTTTGCTATCAATTAGAAGATTAGCTTCCTCACCTGCGATTAAACCTAGCAGACCTACAATCTGCCATTGGTTCCGCTGTAAAAACTCCCGTGACTTTCGGAACAGGGCAGTCCATGATCTCATGCTAAAGAGAGCTCCTTCCTCCATTATGTCCGTACTATAAAATAAGAGATAAATAGTATAAGTAAAGAAATATAAACAGACATTAGCTAACATTTCATATTTTCAAATTAAAGCATTTATTAACTCACGTTAAATTAATTATTTTGGGGTAAAATATATACTTACCTAAGTTGTACAACAGATAAGCTTGGAGGCGCCCAATGTGCCCTGGAAAATATTTTTAAAGCTAATCTTATACGTTGGAGAATCACGTCAACGGCTCATCTCATCAAAATAAATTAAAACGCACTCAATTGGACACAAATGGTTGTGATTCTCAAATGTTACCACTAGATGGCGTATTAAAATGATGCGCTAATAAAATAATAATTTAAAAAAATAGATCGGTTAAAAAATTCACTGTAGCCTTAATGCACCGTACTAAACTAAGTGGTGGAGTTTATTTTCTACATAATACAGCTATAAATCAATATTTAGATGTGCTAGAACAGAACACAGAGGAAAAATTGTGACATGACCTAATTATTAATGTTGTTATTCCATGTCCTTCGCTTATCTTTCTAAATGTTATTTTGTTTCTATGTACCAAATTTTTATTGTTCTTTTTTTCTTTTTTGTGTGTGGATTCAACAACAACAACAAAAGTTTTCCTGACTAGAGCACCTCACCCCATCACATCATCCCAGGTGAACTAAGCTTTGTGGACCCCTAGCGGCGACTGAGAGGAAAAGCAGCTCTAAGTCTGTGGCTGCTCAATTTATTGTAATAAATATGAACCAGTAGTTTTTGTCAGTGGCTGTTGTTTGCACTATATTTTAAAACATCACATATTTATATTTTCTGAACCTTAACAAAGTGACTGCAATCACATCTAACTGCATTACCTCTGTCTTTGTAAGTGTTCTTAAAAAATTTAAATATAATAAAAATAATCTAGGATCATGTGATACAAGGTTGCATGAAGCACCTGGAAAGGCACAAGAAGAGACGTGGAACAAAATGATCAGAAGAGTTGTCCAAGAGCCAAAACCCATTTATGAAAAGCTTCAAAAGAACCTGCAGGTACAATTATTTAAAATAAAACATAAAGTAATGCATTCATCCACCATGGCCTGAATGCACACTCATCACAGAAAACTTCATTGCTGAAGTAAAAGCTTGCTGTTGCATAAAGGTTACTGACCAACATCTAGTTGGCTGGTATGGAGAGGCAGAGATTGTAAACACAGTAAGTGAAAAATGGTTGAGGGTCAGAGAATGGGTGACAGGAACTGAATGGAGCGCTGGTGTTGATGATGACTCTGTAGTGTTCAGTGTATTCTTCTAAATAGGGACAATCATGATGTTTATGATCACTAGACTCACATCTAAAACATACATTAGTAGGTAGTAGATGTTAATGCCAATTTAAACAAATTGGTCTATACAGTATATGATCAATTGTGGAATTGGTGTCTCAACTCACCCCAACTGGCTTGTGTTTGATTTCCAGCTCTGGCCAAAGAGATCTGTTACTGAATATTTTACAGTGACATTAAAGGTTCTTTGATATTAGCTTGGCTTTTTCCAGCTAATCTGGGTCCGGGTCGCGAGGGCAGCATCCCAAGTAGGGCATCCCAGACTGTCCTCTCCCGAGCCACGTCCACCAGCTCTATTCTGGGACCCCCAAGCGTTCCCCAGCCAGCCCAGAGGTGTACTTCCTCCAGATTGTCCTGGGTCAACCTGAGGGCCTCCAGATGGCAGGACATGCCCACAACACCTCCCCAGGGTGTCCAGGAGGCATCCTGACCAGATGCCTGAACCACCTCAACTGGCTTCTCTTGATGTGCAAGAGCAGCAGTTCTACTCTATATTTCTGCCCAAGACTTTAGTTCCTTACACAAGTCAATGTCCCACTATATCTCATAATTTACAATGTAGATCCCCTGAAGGTACCCCAAATCTTGCCCAAATTTTGTATCTGGTACCCCCAAATCTCTGTTTTGTTTTTTATTTTCAATGTTTTCTCTGGTTTTTTTGTTTTTTTTGTTTATATTGTCAAGCGCTTTGTGATGTATATCTGTGAAAGGCGCTATATAAATAAACTTTACTTACTTACTCCGAGTCCCTCCCAGATGTCCAAACTCAGCTTATCTCTTTAGTCACACAGAAGGAGTTGGATCTGTTTGCTAATTTTTACAGAATCCTATTTTGAATCAAATTGCTCTCATTTACATTTTGTGTTTTTGTTATCACACACACATTAAAGATAATGGATTAGAAGTGGGTTATGGTGAAGTCAGTATGAAATAACCATCAGATGTGGGTCAAAAAGCACAAGAAGAGAAGAGAAGAGAAAGATGAATTTTGTTGTTGTTTATAGAAATTTGGAACAAACACCTTTGTTTTCAGGTTTACAGAAATATAGGTCACAGTAAGAAGACTGAACAAACTGGTTACAAGATCTGAGGAGTGCCAGTTTTGAGACTTAATGAATTACAGGTAATTAGAAAGGAGGGACTTTAAAATGTAAACATCAGGGAGGGAGGAGGGAGAGATGCCAAAGGGCGTGGTGCACTTCCAAGAAAGAGTTCCTTTAGCATACTTGTGTTCTGGGTTAGGATTGCATGTTCCAAACTCAATGAGGTATTATAAATGGCCATGAACAACCAAAATGTTTACGTGAGAAATGTGAAATGATGAAAAGAGACGCAGAATTACAGCACCGAGCGTTCATAAGGTGATTTATGATGCTGAGATGAACCAGAGTCAGAAATGATGGAAAGATGAATGAAGAATAAGTCATTAATTAAGAGTAAGTGCTGATCTTTGATGGGGAAAAAGAAACCTTGTCACATTCAGAGTAATTTATTCTAGAATGGAAGTTAAATCCAAAACTGAGAATATTTAAATATCAGCGAACACAGCAGCTCATCATCAGGAATGGTTTCCTTAGAGAAATAAGTGGGACAGACCTTGAAAACACTTAAATAAGAAATAATGGCCATAAATTATTATAATTCTAATAAGAATATAGTTGTTGCTGGTCACCAGGCCATCTGATGGTCTTGCCGAGATAAAATTATATATATTAAATTCTGAATTTTACAAGTAGCCAGTCAAGTGATGCTATATTTATATCAGAACTCTGGTGACAGCATTCTGGATCAGCTCTAAGAAAAAGCCTGAGTGAGAACAACTGGGTTGACAGGTGATTGAACTGAACTACTAGTGAGTCTAAAGGTCTTTTGGAAATTCAGAGAATGCAGGGGAGTGTTTCCAATGACTCCGGTAAAACTGAAAAATGAGTAAAAAATTTAAATGGAGACACATTGAAGGCAAAGGAAGAGGAAAGATGGAAATCTGATGATTGTTGACAAGTCAATATTCTAGACCAGTGGTTCTCAAACTTTTTTACCTGAGTACCACCTAAAACCTATGTAGGATCTTCAAGTACCACCATGATGTATTTAGTATTTCTGCTGGGGTGGGGTCGGGTGGGCGGCCTTGGGCTTCGTAGGGCTGTGTGGGCTGCTGCTATTGGATCTGGACGGGTGCGCTTGTGACCTCCCTGCCCTGGGTGGATTGTGTGGAATGGGGGTGCCTATTGGGGCCAGTAGGGGAGCTGGCTCCCTGGGAAGGCTTGTCTTCCCAGTGTTATCTCCCCATCCCTGGACAATTCCCCCCATCGGCTCTATCACACCACCACACAACACAGGGCTTTGGGTGTGGGTGCGTCACGGGTGTAATATCCCATCTCTGCAGCCCTGTAGCAGCATGTGACGCAATTTTATTGCACAATTTAAACACTCTCACTCACAACATTCTCATAATGTCTCTGGAGGGAGCACACCCAATGGCACATGGGGGGAGGGAGGTTTTGCCAACCAACCCCACCTCCGGTGCTTGTGCCCACCTCCAAGTTACATGTAGACATTGAGGGTTTAGGGCGGGGGGATGGCGAGCTGCCCCCCCACCTGTTTTAAACACATGTTATTACAACATACATCAACACCACTGGAGCCGGGGAGGGGAGATTTAGGGTCTTCTACACCCCTGTTCTCTGTCTGCTGCCCCGGGCTGGGAGTGGGACGGGCCGTCTGATCTGGGTCTGTGGTGGTGGGCTGCTCTGCTGCCGCGGGGGTGGGGCGGTCTGCCCGTCTCCAGCCCAGTATGAACGGGACCTCCTCCTGGGTCTGGAGGCTGGTTTTGCCCTTAGGGTGCTGGTCCTCTGACCTGGGAGTATAGAGTATGAATGAGGAGTGTGAGTGGGTGTACAGCATCTTTTGTGCATCTATATATGTTCATGTAGGGCTGTGTGTGTGTATGTGTGTGTGTGTGTGTGTGTGTGTTTGTGTGTGTGCATGAGGGTGGGAAGGTGTAATTGTGTCTGTATGTTGGGTTGGGTCCTGTCCTCCTCTCTCCTGGGGCAGCCTAGGCTCCACTCTGGTGTGGGGCCTATCCTCCCCTGCCACACCTCTGCCGGTGGGTGGTGCCACTGTCCGCTGGCGTGTTGGTGGGTCACAGGGGCCAGGGCCGGGTGCTGGGGCATCTGCTGTCTCACCCCTGGTGGCTGCTGGGCGGGGTCTGGGCCCTCTGGCTCTATCGGGCCTCAGCTGGGGTCGGGTCGCCCTCTGGGTCCAGGGTGGATCTGCCTGGGTGTGGCCTGCTGCTGGCGGTGCCTGTGAGTGGTGGCCGCAGCCCCCTGGGGCTATGGTGCGGCAGTTGCTGGGTGGCCCTTACGGGGTGAGCCTCTGCACCCCTCCGGGTGTTGCGGCTGCCCCTGCAGTGGTTTTCCTGAGATTCCCGTGGTCTGGGGGGCTCTGGGCATCTGGGGCTTGGATCTCCTCCGTGTCTTCCATTGTTCTTGTATTACTGAATAATACTATGAACAACCTTATAGACACAAGGGCGCACACACAGGTGCTCACAAAGTGTTCACACAAGCTCAGGTGTTCCCTGACGCATTGACTTGGGCTGTGGTTGGCACTAAACACACCTTGAACTAATCTTTACCGTGTACATTTTAAGAACGCTGTAATTGTTGTACAATCATATGCTGTGCATTACTGTTGTATCTATGCCCTCTGTTTTTGTTTGTTTGTTTGTTTTCTCTCTTTGCAGGTCCAGAAGCAGATTCTTTGTACCTATTGTTCTCTTTTCTTTCTCTGTTAACTTTCTCCCCCACCCCTCTTTCTGTAACCTTCCTTCTTTTCCATCTCCGTGTTCGTTGGGATTCAAATCAAACCAAAAAACAATTCAAATAAAGATCATTATAAATTTTTTTTAACAATATTTAAATATAAGTCAGGTGGAGCATTATAGCAGAGGCTGTAACACCTCACCTGGAACAGCAACACTGTTGGGCTTGTTCCTGGCACTCAGACATCAATTCTGTTTGCTATTCAGCTGGACAGGACACGGGGACAAAAAAAAAAAAAAAAAGAAAAAGAAAATGGAACAAACTGAGCAAAAGATCTGGGGAGCGCAATTTGAAGCCATTGTGAATGAAATTAGAGTTCATTTGAAACGAGGAACTTTGGGCTGGTGGACAGCAGGAAGCTTGAGAAGGAGGAAGGAGATACCAAAGGGTGTGGTGGTGGATTTTAGGGAAAACATGTGCCTTACCACACAAGCATGACCTAATTGTGTCTATTATGTTGTTCTGGTTTGTTCTTTAGATAAGTTATCATTGTAGTCAGTGGCGCCACCAACACCTGTCTGTCTGTGTGTGTGTTATTCTCTCCCGATTCCTTTTCATAAATTTATGTTCCAAACATCAATATAAATCCTCCTATGGCAGGGGTTTCTGAGATAAGAGTCCAAATTTCCAAGCTGAAAGCACTCTTGCATCATGAAAACCTTATACTTGGAAAATGTCAAGTTTTGTGTTCATGTATTAATCAACCCTGGTGTTCTCACTCAGAAATCCTCTGAGCCTCCAGCTGATCCAGAAGGTTTCTGACAAAGTTCTGATGAGAGTTAGGAGGAGACGTCACAATCCTCTAATTATAACAGCCTTTTGTTCCTGTACGATCCAGAACTGAATTAAAAATGTTAACTCCAACTTAAAAAACATATCAAAGATCAGGTTCCATCTTATCTTCTTGTTCCATATGTCTTCAACAGAGTACATATAGTCTCTCTGTCCACTTTTAAGACTATAGCTTCAGAATTTCCTTTTTGATCAGTCAGTTTAGACTTATCCTGGTTCATCCCTTTAGTTTTGCTGCTATAGGCTCAGCCTGCTGAAGGACAAACTGACCACATTTACTCACCAACTGAAATGCTTTCACTGCAAGTTGTCCTGAATCTGGACCTATAAGATCTGAGTTTGTGACTTTGAACAGCACTTAGACATGAGGTGTTTTGACCTGAATTTTTAAATAAACTGGACTTAATTGAATCACCTCTCCCTGTCAGTACTTCCTGGTTTGTGGTTGAACATGAAACCTAAAACTTGCAGTGAGTCAGTGTTACTGTAAACTCATAATGGCCCTGTTATTTCATTGTGGTTTTGTTGGCAGGTTTCTGCAGCTTCATGATTATGATTGGTCCTCTGATGAAACTCCACCTGTTAAATAGGAACCTGCTCATATCAGGAGGTATCCTGTCCTCTTAAGGAAACTTTGGGAAACCTGCTTAGAAAGTCCAGGTAAGATGTTTTGAATATCTGAATGTGATTTTTACTTTTTTTTTTTGGCAGTAACACTGAGCCAAAGCTTTTTGCTTTTCTGTATTTTTACCACAGAATCTGGTGTTGAGGAGACACACAAACATGAAGTCAGCAGTTCTCACCGTTTTGGTGTTGTTGCTCATCAGCCAGAGTGAGTACATCTGAAAACCTTTTAATTTATAGAAACTAAAATATGATTTAGGATTAGGTTGTGATGGAGAACATGTTTTTTCCTAGTTGAAGCACTGAAGTGTAACTGTGGAGGTCAAAGACAGTGTCCAGGCAATGTTCAGACCTGCAGTGGTTTGAATGATGTCTGTGTGAGTGTCATTTATTCTTCCCCTGGTGAGTACAAACTTCCCCTAATACACTGTTCATTATTAACAAAATAAAACCATTAGAAAAACAACTAAAAAGCATTTCTCTTGTTTCTACAGTTGTTAATTGGTTCAGGGGCTGCTTTCAGTCAAATGTCTGCAACCTGCTGACTCAAAGTGGTGCTGCAACTTGCCTTTCCTGCACCATGGACTTTTGCAATAAATGAATCAACATCTGACTATCTTTTGATGAATTGATAATTTGATGTAATTACAATTCTCTCATAATAAAAAATGGATTTGCTGTAACATTTGTTTGACTATTTGTGATAACTATCAAAAATCATATGCTCTTTTCATTGTTATTTATATGTAGTACAAACTAATGAAACTCTTTTAAAAATATAAATGTAAACATATGTGAATTTGGGTAGTTATTATAATACACAAAAATCAAGACTTTTTCCTAACTGAAAACTCAACAAGCTAATTTTTAAAATGTTATTTCAGGTAATGATGTCAATTCTTCTCGATATTGATATAGAAAATTGTCCAGTTCCCTAATGACTAAACAGATTTTCAACATTTTATGATGGACATGCTTTTAAGCCTTTAACTGGTAGGTCAACTGCTTGGTAGCACACAACATCTTATTGAAACATGCACTAAACATGCCTCTGCCATGCAGCACGGAGGACCGGGATGACAGCTGTGGAATGGGAGACTGGGGATTTTCCAAAAGTCCCAATTTTCAAAAAGAGGGACCAGAGAGTGTGTTCCAACTACAGGGATCACAATTCTGAGCCTCCCTGGGAAAGTTGCCCTGGATGAAAGTCACACTGCTCCTCCTGGATCGGAAGGTTCAACAAGCAGTCAGATCCTTCCTTATAACACCCTAGAACACTGAACAGTAGACCAGATCTTTGTCCTGGCGGAGTTTGATCCAATCCACATTGTTCTTTGGACTTGGAGAAGGCTTATAACCGTGTCACCTGAGGTATTCTGTGGTGGGGTGCTGTGGGAATATAGGGTGTCAGGACCACTGATACGGGTCTCCCAGCAGTGTGATCATCATAATGATGACCTGTAGTCTGCAAGTCTGTGCTGAAATAAGGAATAAGGAAGTATCAGATAGAGTCAGACTAGGACAGAAAAATAAATTTGATTGGGATGTTCCCATTTCTAATAGGTTCTTTCTACTCTCCTTTATACTTTTGTCAGTTTAGAATAGCTGTGTTTAATATAGTAACAGGCTAAATGATTGCATTTATTTAATAATAAGGAAAACTTAAATTAAATGTTGGAGAATCAAAACAAAACAGTAAAATTGTAGTCTAGTATACTAGACCGTCAGTTCTGCTATAGTCTGGTTTACCAGGCTAGTAAAACTGGGTTTTGTTGCATGAATTTAGTTTGACACATGGTGGTGCACATGAGCAATAAAAGACACATTAAGGTGCAAAAACAACTGAAATTCATGAATGTTTATCTCAAAATTCCTCTTCACAGTTTTTTAATACAGGAAGTAACAGAACAAATGTCATGATGTTCCTGAAATTGATTTAAAAAAAAAAATCAATAAAAAAAGAGCAGCAACAAGTTATTTTGAGAGAACCGCAATGTAGAATCCATGACATTCAATTATATTTTGGGAAAATTGCTGCATTTATCAGTTGCAAAAGTCTCTCTTGCAGCACGTGGCTGGTTGCAATGCCAAGTTGATTCTGCAACATGCACTTAGGTGTACAGCAGTCCTTAGTAACCATAATTTGTAACAACAAAATGACACCTGATTCTGTTAAAAACATAAGAGTCAGATGTTTATGCTTTCTATGACAAATATCATTTATAATTCACACATTAAATTTTATCACCTGCAAACCTTTCTGCTGAAATGGCAAATTTTGCAGCAGTCAGAGCAAATTTTCCTTTTATGTACCTTTAAATTCATCACCTGGATTTTTCTCACACATGGAGCTGACAAGGACAGAAACAGATGCTTGGAAAACACATATTCACACACTGATTCCCAGATCAGACAGAGCTTTATAATGTTTTCAGATCATGTGTAATCCTGCTCTTGAGCCTTCCAGTAAAGGCTGATGATGAAGAGTTCCTTTCTGCATTATAAAGTAGAGGTATTTTCTGTCAAATTTACTGAATACATGCTTAAAACAAGCAACATTTTAATACATTAAATTATACGCAATCAAAGACTGGAAGAAAGTATCTATAGATGGCAGACATATTACTTAACATGGGATCAGGACAGCAAACTTGGCCCCTTTATGCCCCCCCCCCCGCTAAGTGCTGAGTGTCAGGCATTAGAGATAAATACTGTTTCATGTTGTCACTGAAATGACAACCGAGAGATCAAAGTATTTGTGCAAAAATAACTTTATTTGGAATCGTATTTGAAGTTATTCTGTCCAAATCAACTGAATTGCTGTTATTATATTGCTGTAATTTGCACTAAATTTTAAATACTTAAAGACAATGTTTGTAGTTTTCCCTCTCTACTGTAATGTTGATCTAGAACCTCCACTTGGAACAGCACCTGTTAGATGTTTAGGACATCAGATCAGAGGCCAGGGTTAAATTGTTTGGACATATAGAGGAGGGATAGTGAATATATCGTTAGAAGGATACTTAACTGCTAGGCAGGAGACGAAGACCAAAGAGGAGATTTATGGATGCAGTGAAAGAAGAAATGAGGCTGAATGGTGGGAGAGTAGAGAATGCTGTGGCGACCCCTGAAGGGAACTCCTGAAAGGAAAAGTAGAACGCAGCCATGAAACCTCAAGGGTCACCAAATCCAGTCTTTGAGGACAAGAAACCTAAAACTTGCAGTGAGGCAGTGATATTGTGAGTTCATACTTGTTTGCTTGCTCTGTTATTTCATTGTTGTGTTTTTGGCAGGTTTATCAGCTTCATGAAGGTCCTCTGATGAAGCTCCACCTGTTTATAATGAAACCCTCAGGAGGCAGGCATCCTGTGAGGAGTTGATAACCAGGCAAGTCAGTGTTAGGGTCAGAGCAGATCTCTTCAGGACACTTTGGATAAGTTGAACCAAGAAAGTCCAGATAAGATATTTTGAATATCTGAATGCTTTTCAGCGTTTTTACCACAGAATCTGGTGTTGAGGAGACAAACAAACCGTGGAAACATGAAGTCAGTCATTCTCACCGTTTTGGTGTTGTTGCTCATCAGCCAGAGTAAGAAAACCTTTTAATCTATAGAAACGACTAAAATGTGATGCTTTTGGATGTATATGAACTATATATAAGGAATTAATTTGACATGTTTTTCCCCTAGATGAAGCACTGAAGTGTAACTGTGGAGGTGGCAGACAGTGTCCAGGCAATGTTGAGACATGTACTGGCTCGGCTAATGTCTGCGTAAGTGTCATTTTTCCTCCCCCTGGTGAGTACAAACCTCCTTGTATATACTGTTTATTCAAATAAAAATAAAAAACAATGAAACCAACAAAACTAATACAATTATTTATTTCTTGTGTCTACAGTAATTAGTTACTTCAAGGGCTGCTATCAAGCAATTCACTGCAACATGATGAATCAACTTGGTGTTGCAACTTGCTCTTCCTGCAGTTGGGACCTTTGCAATCGATGAATCAACATCTGACTGTGTTTTGATGAATTGATAATTTGATGTAATTACAGTTCTGTCAAAATAAAAAAAAAACCAGAATTGCTGTAACATTTGCTCTTTGACATTTTGTGATAACTATTGTTGTGTACAGAATCATGTTATAACCATTCTTGGGGTCACTGTTTTATTGAGCTAATCACATTTATGGGTAAATCACCTTTTATGGGTTATTATATGTTTCACATTGTCTGTATGATCATGTATTAATCTATATAATGTTGGGTTTATAATCATATGAAATCACTTTGAGTCACTGTTTGATTGTATTTATCACCACACAGGAAGAACTGCATGTTATGTTTAACCATTTGACTAAGGGTTATTATGTGTACTCATGTATTCACTTAGATAATCAGACATAGTTAGGAACACTCACAGAAATATCACAAAGAACTCAAAGTTCTTCACTCACATCAAGAACAATAAGATAACACTTCACACATTTTGGAGTCTGAATAGTTCACTCTCACTCACAGGAGATAAAACAAACACACACACTCACTCACATCTAGGTCAGGAAAGGAGAGCACTCACACAGACAGAGGTCAACACTTTAATTTATGCATCCTAAATCACGGAAGTAATGGTAGAGCACCCTCACATAGTTTGTACACTCACGTAAGTATTTACACTAACATAATAACTACACTCACATAGTATTAGGACTTCGGTAGAATAGAGCAAAGCAAAATCTAAGGGTAAAACATTATACTTTAGAGTTTCAGTCTAATCAGGTTTGGTGTGACATGTACAACAGGTCTGGGGGAGGGAGATCTCCTGGCCTTGGGAGCAGAGCAGGATGCCATAGTAACAGATAGTTCCCAGGCCTAACGAAAGATAGCAAATCTTCTGTCTGTCTGATAGGAAACCGAGAGTCTTGTTATTCTGTGATGCTATCGTAGATTGTAAGCGATGAGGGACCGCCCCTCATTTGATAGGAAAACCCACATTCTTACCCTGTGATGCTATTAAGTGCATGCTCTGAAGGACTGGCCTTCAGAGAGTGGCTGGGACAACAGAACTCTCTCCTTCTGCAGAAGTATATTAAACTGGTGTGTTTAACTATAACGAGTGTGATTTGTCTTCCTGGATAGCTTCAGATTTGTCAGAACTGGGTAAAGGTGAACGAGGGGATTTCTTGACCCCTGCTCACAACACTATCAAGAATCTTATGGCATTTCTACTGTATTGTTATTTATATATTGTAGTACAAAATAATGAAACACCTAAAAATGCAAAAAGCAAAATTGAATTTTGGTAGTTGTTTCAATGCACAACAATCAAGATTTTTTTCTTAACTCAACCTGTTTTTTATTTTATTTTACATTTACTAAATACCACACAAAAATGCATTTAATGTTTTCTCCATTTTCATGACAAGGAAAGCGATTTATGAACTAGAGCAAAATTTCTTTTAATTTAATAAAACAAAACATTTTTGAATCAGTATTTAGATAAAAATAACTGTCTTATTACTTTTTAAAGAAAAAAGGCAACTGGATTTCTGTTTATTGAAGACTTCAGGGAACTGACAAAGAACTGAAGAAGCCTCCAGATGAGAGGTTAAATCCATATAATGCAGCCATAAAACCTGTTGAGCAGCCACCTGGGAAAAGTCACAACAACCGTAAGTGTAAGTGTTCCCAATACTGAGACCGCAGGAGGACACAAGCAACCTTGCCACTGGGTAAATCAGCATCCGTTTATCAAGGGAGGACTTTCCTAACACCGCAGTTTAGTTGTCCAGAGTTTGACTAGGGCCACGTTTTGACCCTGTATGTCAACCAAAATTTTCCGGAATGAATTCCTCTCCTCCTCGGGGGGGCGTGACAGAGGTGCACACTTTCTGGCTACTGGAAACTCCCTGGAGGGAAGGTCAGGACCCCTGTCTCTGACTAGGGACTGCTGTGGGATCCAGATTCTAAAATGGCTGCTCACAACCTAAATCTAGGATCAAATTATCATAAACCCATGTTTTATAATCTATTCAGCACATTATGTGATAGAAGGCAAGACTGGCCTTCCTATTGGAGAGGCTGTAAGAAGCTGTGAAATGATATAAGTTTCACACCATTTTATCAAACTAAAATCAATTTCTCAGAATAAACTAAGGCCAAGGACACGCAACTATGCTCTAAACTTAACTTCTGCTAAACATCATCTCTGAACTAGAAAAGCAGGTTAAACTTAGTGTTGGATTAATTGTATATAAGTTATCAATCTTTAGTTCTTATAATCATTTCTATGCTTAGAATGATGAACTGTTTTGTTCTATGCCTGTATTGTGCTTGTGTGAGAACTGTTTGCAGGAACAAGATGCCTCAGAGGAAAAGTATGCTGGCAGGTTCACACCCTGATAAGAAAGAGACACCGGCGCACGCCTGATAACGGTGTAGCAGAATGGAGCAATAATTCAACAATCGTCCTTGTGTATGAAAATGTACTTATGATTTGTGCGGTTTCAGCTGGTTTTCATCCCTCCCTAATAAATAATAAATAGTAATAATAAATAGCACGGGGAGCGGGGACTGTTTCAGAGTGAGTTGGGAGATTGTAACTGAAACAGCTTCCCGATTTACTCTCCTTGCAAGTAAAACCTTAATGATTCTCTGTGTCTTTGTTCTTACAGATTGTGAATTATGTTAGAGGTTTAAACCTAACATAAAATGGTCCTTCGAGCCGGATTCCAAGAGACCTGAGGATCCCAGCAAGTGAGTGAGATTCAGGCGAGCCTGTGGCCACAGCAAAGAGACCCTTTCCGGGACTGTCTCCTCACTTACGGGCTGGGATCTGACGGTTGACGGATGCCAGGAAGGACATAGAGAATCAGTGAGTATGGTCTTGTTCAAAAGGAATGAATGAGAAGAGAAATAAATAAAACCCTGACAATCCTAGGCACTATCAGGTAAAAGTAAAACACAGTTAAATTCCGCGGGAGAGCAGACTCCCCTATAATAACAACTAAAATAGTTAAAATCTGCGTAGTGGACGGCGGAGTCCCCTGTGTACAGTGAAATAAAATAGAGAAACAAAAGTGTGAAAGTGAGTGAAGAAGGAAAATTGAGGCACCAGTAGGTGTCTGAGTTTTCATACTAAACGGTCAAGGCCCAAATGGTGAGCCCTTGTGGAAGTTTGTAGACAAGAAAAGCCTACCTCTGAGGTTGAAAGGTTTTTACCACAAGAGTGAATTAATCACCATCTTGCCCGAAAACTCTATCCAGTGTTAGAACACAGTAGGTGTTGAAAACCCACTGAAACTAAATTTAAGCAAAATGGGGAAGGGACAGAGTAAAGATAAACAAAAAATCCTGGAAGAATTGACCTGTAAAGATTATAAGGTAATAGAAAAAATAGACCCCGGAGCAGTAGACCCTCTTTGTAACTGGATAAAAAATTATGGGTTCAATGGAAAATTAACCTCAGTCAGCATTCAAAAATTAGAAGCCCCTGTTTTCTACCAAGAACAAAATGAGGAACAGGAAATCTATTATAATCAATCTAGAGGAAGAGGTAGAGGCAGAGGTCGAGGGCGTGGTCAGAACAGAGGGAGAGGATACGGTCCAACAGTATCAAATACCCCAAGAGCCTGTTGGGCTTGTGGAAAAGAAGGTCACTTTGCGCGAGACTGCAAAAGTAACCCTCCCCAACCAGATCAGAGCACATGACTAGCACGTGCAGCAATAATAGATAATAAGACACCAACCGAAAAGAACTTGGACCAAGAATCACTAGATGAAGAAGACGTGTTTGAGCTAGAAATCTTCTTTGTAGAAAAAACAAGACCAGAAATAGAATTAATGGTAAACGGGACACCAGTTGTGTTTCTCTGTGACACCGGAGCATGCAGAACGACTATAAATCAACTAATAACAGGAATCATGCCTAGTGACAGCTACACCCTAGTGAGATCGGCACAAGGAGCACAACTAAAAGATGGAATCTATAAATGACCTGAAAATAAACCAATCCTACCCAAAGATCTATATAAATGGGCAGCAATATTGAGCCATGGGAGTACACATGTCTCAACAGGAGGGATGGTAGGATTAGTATCACAAGTCTATACAACCTATGGCTTTAACTCTTATTCAAAAAAACATTTTTTTTGTAGAACCTGTCTGAGGAGTTGTGAGGGTGAAGAGAAGTAAAGCGGAGACTCCGCTCTGTGTGTGTGTTGGGGAAGTTATTGGTTGTCTGTCTCTGTCTGTGTGTGTTCGTGTGCTCCTAATGGCATCTCTGTGTGTCTGAACTGCACATGCGCGACAGGAGGTGTGACACAGCTCAACCGACCAATCCTGTTTGATGTACAACGTAACTGACCTGACCCCCTGACGTAAGCCGTGAACGACCACAGATGTGAACTGACCATAATGGACTAGAAACTCAGCTTTTAGAAGACTGAGTACCTGACATGTTTTAACAGACCTATGTATGTGACAGAAGAAACAACTAACTGTTAGTTTGTCTATTGTTCGAAACAAAATTAAACCAATCTGGCCTGTTGATAAAAATTTAAGGAATGCAGTCTGATGAATGGGAGAGGGACGCCTTTCGACTTTTATCAGACTCCATTCTGAGGTGAAGCATTTTACGCCTAAGTGTGTTTAAAATTAGATACAAAAGTAAATAGGTTATTAAATAAAGGAATGTGGATACCTGTGAGATGGCTGCTGGTGGGAAAATAATTAAGTTACAGTTTGTTGTATTTTACATGTGTGAGGTTTAAATGAATGTCAGACTAATGTTGGAAAATTGAACAAATCAAAATAGTGTGCTTAGATAAATGAACTCACAGCCGTCCACACGTAACCTAATATTTAACAACAAAATTGAGATCACCAAACAAATTGATTGATAACTAAATTAAATTAGAAATAAATCTCTAGGAGAGAATATGTTATAATGAATTAAGGCCAAAAGTAAGTTCAAAACTACACTACTTATTACAATTATGACAAAATGGAATATACATGAAAGATTTATTGTTTTTTATCTTCGTCCATATAATAAATAAGATGTT
>SSNR01000446.1:11451-27339 GCA_006937965.1 Callopanchax toddi | reverse complement strand
CCATGCAGTAGGTTCAGTCACCTGTTCGATGACACCTGCTTCCAACAGATCCTTTAATGTGTCTTTCAACCTGTCCATAACTGCTACTGGAATTTTTCTGCAGCCATGTATGACTGGAATGACTGTAGAGTCAATGTGAATGTGATGCTCACCTGAGAACTCACCAAGTCCTTCAAAAACACTGGCATGCTGCCTGAGCATCTCATCCTTTGTTGTTGGATGCTTCACTGAAACTGTAGTAACATCCAATCTTCTTATCAGACACAATGTTTCACACGCCTCCTTGCCCAGGATTGCTGTGGTTGAGTGGTTTGACACGTAGAACTGTAGACTGGCTCTAGCCTGATCTGTGGAGCATTCCAGTGAAATGGTTCCTGCTGGCTTTAGTCTGGCTCCACCATAAGCCACTAAAACAGTTCTTGTTGGTTTGAGCTGCATGTTAACTCCGTCCACACTCCTAGCTTGTCTTTGTAGAGCTTTATACACAGCCTGTGGTAATACATTTGTTTCCGCTCCTGTGTCCAGCTTAAACTTGACAGTCATGCATCCTGCTTTGACGTTTGCGTACCAGGATGTGTCATTTTCATCTTTTGTTGTTTCCTTTTCCACAATCCCGATGAAAAGTGTGTCTATTTCTTGACTCAAATCATGCATTGTCTTCTTCTGTGTAGTTTTTGTAGACTCACACATCTTTGCATAGTGATTAAGCTTGCCACATTTTCTGCATGTTAGTCCATAAGCTGGGCACTGTTTGGGCTGATGCTTTTTTCCACATTTTTTGCACAACTGGTCTTTTGTGTTTATGTCTCTTGAAGCCCATTTCTTTTTTCTGTCAATCTTCTGTTTGTACTCTTAATCCTCCATCCTGCTTATGTCATGAATCACTCCCTCTCGTGTTGGTGTACTCATGGCATTTATCTGTGCTCTGGCTGTCTCAGCAGCTCTGCAGATATCAACTGTTCTCTCCAGCGTGAGATCTGATTCTCTTAATAATCTCTCCTTAAGACGCTGATCATTTAAGCTGAATACAATCTTGTCCCTGATCATGTCATTTTCAGATGAGCCAAATTCACAGTCTTTACTTCTCTGATGCAGCTCTGTCACATATTTCTCAATGGAGACAGAACCTGCCATTGGATGTGCCCAGAACTGATGTCTCTCAAACACTGTGTTTTTCTTCGGCTGACAATACCTTTTAAAAGCCAATAAAATATCAGCCACTGTGAGCTCCGTTTCTTCTGCTCTATCAACATCCAGTGTGTTGTAAACTTCCAGCGCATCTTCTCCTAGCGCATGTAGTAAGATTGCTACCTGTACGTTTGCATCCTTCAGCTCCGCACCGCTCGCTGTCATGTAGATCCGAAAGCGTTGTTCCCATCTTCTCCAGTTTTCGCTAATATTGCCCGTCAATATCAGCGGGGACGGTAATCTGAACTGCTCCATCACTGTACTGGTCAGTCGATAGCACCGTTACTCGTCCGTTAGCTTAGCCTTTAGCACAACTCGCTCTTAACTCCGGCAGGCAGAGTACTGGACCATCTTCTGACACCATGTAATAGTTTCTGTTACCTTTAACAGTGTGCAGCAAGCCTCATGATGTGGTGGAGTCAAGGATGACAACTTAGGAACTTATGGGTTCAGCTTTTTACTCACAACTCCGTGGGAGAACGTCCTACACGGCTGGAGCCTCATAACAACAGACAGATCACTCCGCCTCCAAACGGGCACACACACATACTCAGTATATGAGCGGCACTATATACTACAGACACTGCACATCTGACAGTTTTGAACGTCTTTTCAGGGTTCCTGTTTTGCAGGAAGTAGCATCTGGGATTAACTAATGCTGCCTGTATTTTCTCGTCTTGGATTGGGCGATCGCAGTTTAAAATGAGTGGCAGAGAAAACCTTTGGGAGTGGCCTCCTTGCCCAAACTTAAAACGGCGTATTTTGCACCGTCGGCAAAGTCACAGAACGCCGTAAAAAGCGCCGTTTTGTTCTGTCCAAAAGCGCCGCTCTGAACGCCGCTCTGAGGACGCGTCACGAGGCTGTCATTACGGCAGTAAATGCGGCGTTCACTGACTAGGAAAACGTCGTTTTTTACGGCGCTCTGAAGGACACATGAGAACGGCGGAAAATGCGACGTTCTGGATGAATTCACGCCGTTTTTTCGCCATTTTGAGTTTCAGAACGGCGTTTTAGACGCCGTCAAATACCCTAACGTGTCCAAAAGGTGGCGATCTTTGCTCCGAATGGCTTGCCATATCTTTGCACGCATGCACCTGTCTCATTCACGTGCATTCGCTCGCGTGCTGATGGGAAATGTCAAAGTATTTCTGCAGACTTCGTTGCCTCCGATCATTTAGGAGGTTCTGAGTGTTTTATTCTCCTCTGGAGCTTCTAGGTGGACTAGACTCTCTGATGTCACAGCGTTCAGATTCTGAACGTTCAGAGATCTGCGTCGGCCTCTGTCTTCTCTAATATTAGCTTCCTAAACAAACTGTGACCACCACGATTTAATTTTTTATTCAGTCCGTTCTTCCTTGTCCATCATTATTTAAAGATCAAACAAACAGTTCCGTCAGACAATATTAAAATACATCAGTAATGTCTGGCGTGTTTCCTTCCTGATGAGACAGAACAGCTGATGAGGTTTCACCTGAACGTGCTGCTGATTGGTCCCCCAAACAAAGCCCATATGATCTAGTAACTCTGTTAACTGGTTACTTTAGGATGAAGAACCAAACTACAAGAGAAAGAAGTTTTAAGAGTGAAGGAGTGAGAACAGGAGGATAGAGAACTTCACAGATTATTCTGCTGTTAAGGTTTCAGCCTCTGAAGAGGAGAGTGGTATGAAGGAGAGGAACAGAACAGAATAGAATAGAAATCCTTTATTGTCCCTCAGTGGGGACATTCAGGTGCACCAGAAGCAAAGTTACAGGTTAATATAAAATAAAATAAATTTAAATAAAAAATCAGAATAACTGCCTGACTGTAAAGTAATTCAGAGCATAAACAATATTAACAGCAAAATACTGCTCAATCATTAAAATGCCATAATCAGATCCTGATTGACAGAAAAGTGAAACTTAACAGAATTCTTGAGTGAAACTAGACCAGCAGCATCCTGGGTCTCTAGAGTCAGACTGACTCAGTATTATGGTGGTCTGGTGTATAGGACTTGGTGCTTATTGCCTCTTGTTGCCTGTATTTTAACCAGATTCTTAGTGTCTTTTAAACTGCTGACAGTTTTTTTAATTGAGTTTTAGACTAATCATTGAAGATATTTTTATACTTGGCCTGTTGTTTTTTTATTGTTCTGTTTTATTATTGTATTTACTGTCTGTATTTGACTGTGTTCAGCGCTTTGGACTGCCTTGATTGGTGGTGGGAAGGCGCTATATTAATCAGGTCACTATAATACCCACTATTAAAAAGATACAGATCTGCAGCACGTGAGGACATTGTCCTACGTGAGTCAAAAATGTCCTGCCTGAGACGCTCACACGTCTGCCAGTTTGGCAGGCGTGGCTCAAAAGTTTTCGCGAACACTGGTTAAAACAGGTTTTACTTTACACATAGGTCACCAGAGGAGCAGCTTCCATCACTCTTTTTAGTTAATACTGTTTTGAAACAAACGTAAGGAGCAGTGCTTTGTGTGCGTGTTTTTTTTTTTAAATGAAGCTTATTTATGGGTAACATTGTTTTGAGAGTCCTTGCAGAGTATATGTGCAGCTAACATGTTAGCGAGGGGCACATAGACACACCAGTAAGTTACTGGTAGTTCCATTGTGAGCTAACATCGTGAAGCCATGTACTTGTATCCTTTTAAGCATTAGTCTTAGAAGTTCTATTTTCTGATTTTCATTTTCTTTGTTTTGTATACGTTTGTAGCAGGTCAGTCAAGATGCTATTGTGCAGTCTGCAAGGCATTTGCTGCACTTACTGTCAACATCTGCCACATCACATAGTCCAGCTGGTGTCGTCAATCAAGATACAAGGTTTACTTTAGTGCATTAGATGAACTCATTTATTTATAGTCATCAGTTAGAGCTGTTGCTGGTTTTATTATTATTATTATTATTACTAATTATTACTAATATTTTTGTGCAAACTTCTACAGAGATCAGAGGCAAGGAGGCCAAACGTCAGTGCAAACAGAAATGACAAGGTAATGACTTGAAATAGCTACTAGATGTCCTATGTATACATAGTTTAGGATGCTGTTGACTTGTTTAGCAAAATGGGAGATTAAGTAATGACATATTTTATTGCATTGTTCATGCTCTTGTTAATACAGCAGACTAAGACTGAAATGGTAAACCCTGGAATAAAACTAATTTCTTTTGGGGAATTGTGAATGTTCTGCTTCATGATTATATAGAAAAAGTGGTTTTGAATCATATTTTTAATTTTAATGTAAACTTTTTGGAGTTTTCAGCTCACTGTCTTGTTATTTCTATATTTATTTGCATACATCTGTGTTAAAATACACTTGTCACAATGTTCTTTTTTGGAGCAATAAACCTAGAATTATTTATGTAATTGGTTTTAATGCATTTTTATTATCAACAGGTCTTTCCCAGGTATTTTTACCAAGGCCAGAGGGAAAAGGTGTTTCCCTGCATCCAATCCCGTCCCAGCTAAGAAATCTAAACCTCTTGAAGTGATGTTTTATTTGCTGTCTAAACAATGTGAAAAAACTCCCAAAGAGCAGGAGCAAATAGTCCACATGCAGGCAGGGTTGGGGCGAAGGACTGCTCATCTAGATGAGAGCACTACACATGAAGAGGTAATATGGAAATTATTTTGCTCATTTATACATCTTTCACTTTAGATGTATCAAGAAACATGTCACACAGTGTTGTCTTAACAAAAGGATAATTTGTCTTTTCATGCATACAATAATTAAAAGGTATAAATTATACCTAGATGTGTGTTGAATATTGATATTAACAACTACAATTTTTAAATAATTCCCAGAATTGCAAATGTGTTATATTTTTTATTATTATGAAGATGCTTTGATCTAAACATATTTTGAGACATGACTTATAATGTTAGGAAACATACTTTGCTTGTGCTGGTAAGATACTCTGCAAAAGTACTTCAATTTTTATTCATATATTACATATTCCTACATTTAAACAGTTTGCTGTGTATTTTTTAGTACAATCAAAGTATATGTTTCATAATGTAGGTCATTACTCAAATATGTTTAGATTATAAAAGTATATTTTATAAGAAGAAATTTTAAATCATTGTAATGATTATAAATTCTATGATTTTAAAATAATTCCAGTTTACAATTAACTGTTGTAAATAATAGTAACACTCATCAACACACATCTGGACAAAACAATAGTTTCATTTATGTAATTGCACAGCTTTTTATTCTTTTGTTGTTTGTTGGTGAATGCTAATATTAATTTGAATGGATTTTTCATGACACTTAACTTGGACATATATTTGCTTACAGTTATGTGGTGCCCTCAAAGTTTTGTTCCCCAAGTTGGAGGTGGTTGGCTACTGTACAAATCTGCAGGTGAGGCATGTTGCTGTATATGGCTTTGCAATTTATCGAAAAACATTTTTGATTTGGGCATTTAACAGTCACAAGAGCAATACTCAAACAAAAAACAATTTAAATTCTTAAAATCAATTTTATGCATGTCTTATTTTGTCTCTCCTTTCAAATGACATTTTGATTATGATGGTCTTACTCTGTAGCTTTAGCTTTTAACCACGCAAAAATAAATAAATAAACCTAAAGTACACTCTAAGGATCAGAGGCAGGTGATGTCATTTTAAGATGGAAATTTACTTTTTATCCCAAATAAGGGCTCTTAAAAATATAAGTGGACATTCATATTACAATGATAGTTATGGTTGAAAATGATGACTTTGACTTTCTTGTTGCTTAAAGTACTTGAACAAAAAATGCACAATTGGATATAATATACTGTAGACAAAGGTGCACATAAACCTAATGACTAGAATTAACGCAAAAAACATTTATTTTTATCTAAAATCATTTAATAAAATATGTATTACAGTACAGTTGGGTAACTTACGGTATGGTTCAAAATATTTAAGCAAGGCCAATGTATACAACTAAAGCCTAACTTAGAATGATATCATCCTGTACAGGAAGTTGTCTGTTTATGATAAACACTTTAAACTTTTTTTTTGTGAAAACTCACTTACAAACTTTAACCAACTTTAACCAAGAATACCTATGATGTAATCATGTTCAAATAAATGTTTTTTAAAGCTTTTATTTGATTGACACAACTAAAGTAGCAGAAATGGCAAGTTTCAGTAAGGGAGACACTCATAATAGGCTGTGCATGCCCTGACAGTGGATGCTCACCCATACAGCAGGTTTCACTCAACCAGCACTGTTGTTTTTGAAATTATCACCTATTCATTATATAATGCCCTAGCTCATATAGGTCATGACTCTCACTACGAACAGATGTTACTCAGGTCTATTCTGTGCACCCCAGAAGCTCTCATGGTGCTGCACCTCCCACTTGCAATCCTCAACACAGTTATCAATGTCCCCAGCTGGGTTACATTGTTGTTGTGTCCTTGGAGACACTTCACCCACCTTGTCTACTGGTGGTGGTCAGAGGGACCTGGTGGTGTCAGTGCATGGCATCTCCCCCTCAGTCAGTGTGCCCCAGGACAGCTGAGGCTATGATGTAGCTGATCACCGCCAGTGTGTGAATGTGAGTTTGAATGGATTAATGACTGATGTGTTGTACAGTACATGTTGGGGAGTATAGAACACACTAGAAAGTGCTCTATAAATGCAGGATATACATTGATAACATCTCCTCCTTGAACCGTCACCTTATCGTGGTGGAGGAGTTTGAGTGCCCTAACGATCCTAGGAGCTATGTTGTCTGGGGCACTTGTGCCCCTGGTAGGGTCACCCATGGCAAATTGGTCCTAGGGGAGGGGTGAGACAAAGAACGGTTCAGAAGACCCTTCATGGAGAAGCAATCTAAGAGTCTGAGTACCCGGCCCGGAGGGTTACCGGGGTCTCACCCTGGAGCCAGGCCTGGGGTTGGGGCCCGTGGACGAGCGCCTGGTGGCCGGACTTTCGCCCATGGGGCCCGGCCGGGCCCAGCCCGAACCGGAGACATGGGCTCATCCAACTGTGGGCCCACCACCTGCAGGAGGAGAGTGAAGGGTCCGGTGCATTGTGGATCGGGTGGCAGACCGAGGCGGGAGCTTTGGCGATCCGATCCCCGGACGGGAAAACTGGCTATCGGGACATGGAACGTCACCTCTCTGGCGGGGAAGGAGCTGGAGCTTGTGGAAGAGGCTGAGCGATACCGGCTAGATATAGTCGGGCTCACCTCGACACATAGCGTTGGCTCTGGAACCCGAGTCCTGGACAGGGGTTGGACACTTTTCTTTGCTGGAGTTGATCCGGGTGAGAGGCGGAGGGCTGGGGTGGGCTTGCTGTTAGCCCCAAGACTCTCTGCCTGTATGTTGGGGTTTACCCCGGGGGACGAAAGGGCAGCTTCCCTACGCCTTCGGGTTGGGGAACGGGTCCTGTCTGTTGTTTGTGCTTATGCACCAAATAGCAGTTCAGAGTACCCACCCTTTTTGGAGTCTCTGGGACGAGTGCTGGATAGCGCTCCAACAGGTGACTCCATTGTCCTGCTGGGGGACTTCAACGCTCACGTGGGCAATGACAGCGTGACCTGGAGGGGCGTGATTGGGAGGAACGGCCCACCCAATCTGAATCCGAGTGGTGTTCTGTTATTGGACTTCTGTGCAAGTCGCAGTTTGGCCATAACGAACACCATGTTTGAACATAAGGAAGCCCATCGGTACACCTGGTACCAGGGCAGCCTAGGTTACAGGTCGATGATTGACTTTATAGTTGTATCATCTGACCTGAGACCGTATGTTTTGGACACTCGGGTGAAGAGAGGAGCGGAGCTGTCAACTGATCACCACCTGGTGGTGAGCTGGATCAGATGGCAGGGGAAGATGCCGCGCAGACCTGGTAGACCCAAACGTATAGTGAGGGTCTGCTGGGAACGCCTGGCAGAAGAGCCTGTCAAGATGGTCTTCAACTCCCACCTCCGGCAGAGCTTCGACCGCGTCCCGAGAGCAGTGGGGGACATTGAGTTCGAATGGGCCTTGTTCCGCTCTGCGATTGTTGAGGCNTTTCTCATCCAGCACAGTGAAGATCTTCTTTCCAGCCAGTCTGCTCATGACCTCATCTGCTGTAGGAATGGAGTAGTGTTGTCTCAAAATTGCTTTGTTCAGGTCAGTAGGGTCTAAGCAAACTCTTAGTTTTGTCTTGTCCTTCTTTTCAGTCACTACAAGACTGTTGATCCATGCAGTAGGTTCAGTCACCTGTTCGATGACACCTGCTTCCAACAGATCCTTTAATGTGTCTTTCAACCTGTCCATAACTGCTACTGGAATTTTTCTGCAGCCATGTATGACTGGAATGACTGTAGAGTCAATGTGAATGTGATGCTCGCCTGAGAATTCACCAAGTCCTTCAAAAACACTGGCATGCTGCCTGAGCATCTCATCCTTTGTTGTTGGATGCTTCACTGAAACTGTAGTAACATCCAATCTTCTTATCAGACACAATGTTTCACACGCCTCCTTGCCCAGGATTGCTGTGGTTGAGTGGTTTGACACGTAGAACTGTAGACTGGCTCTAGCCTGATCTGTGGAGCATTCCAGCGAAATGGTTCCTGCTGGCTTTAGTCTGGCTCCACCATAAGCCACTAAAACAGTTCTTGTTGGTTTGAGCTGCATGGTAACTCCGTCCACACTCCTAGCTTGTCTTTGTAGAGCTTTATACACAGCCTGTGGTATACATTTGTTTCTGCTCCTGTGTCCAGCTTAAACTTGACAGTCATGCATCCTGCTTTGACGTTTGCGTACCAGGATGTGTCATTTTCATCTTTTGTTGCTTCCTTTTCCACAATCCCGATGAAAAGTGTGTCTATTTCTTGACTCAAATCATGCATTGTCATCTTCTGTGTAGTTTTTGTAGACTCACACATCTTTGCATAGTGATTAAGCTTGCCACATTTTCTGCATGTTAGTCCAT
This sequence comes from Callopanchax toddi, assembly GCA_006937965.1. Lineage (NCBI taxonomy): Eukaryota > Metazoa > Chordata > Actinopteri > Cyprinodontiformes > Nothobranchiidae > Callopanchax > Callopanchax toddi. The sequence goes on along the minus strand of SSNR01000446.1, from coordinate 18,239 downwards.
AAGCTGGGCACTGTTTGGGCTGATGCTTTTTTCCACATTTTTTGCACAACTGGTCTTTTGTGTTTATGTCTCTTGAAGCCCATTTCTTTTTTCTGTCAATCTTCTGTTTGTACTCTTTATCCTCCATCCTGCCGATGTCATGAATCACTCCCTCTCGTGTTGGTGTACTCATGGCATTTATCTGTGCTCTGGCTGTCTCCGCAGCTCTACAGATATCAACTGTTCTCTCCAGCGTGAGATCTGATTCTCTTAATAATCTCTCCTTAAGACGCTGATCATTTAAGCTGAATACAATCTTGTCCCTGATCATGTCATTTTCAGATGAGCCAAATTCACAGTCTTTACTTCTCTGACGCAGCTCTGTCACATATTTCTCAATGGAGACAGAACCTGCCATTGGATGTGCCCAGAACTGATGTCTCTCAAACACTGTGTTTTTCTTCGGCTGACAATACTTTTTAAAAGCCAATAAAATATCAGCCACTGTGAGCTCCGTTTCTTCTGCTCTATCAACATCCAGTGTGTTGTAAACTTCCAGCGCATCTTCTCCTAGCGCATGTAGTAAGATTGCTACCTGTACGTTTGCATCCTTCAGCTCCGCACCGCTCGCTGTCATGTAGATCCGAAAGCGTTGTTCCCATCTTCTCCAGTTTTCGCTAATATTGCCCGTCAATATCAGCGGGGACGGTAATCTGAACTGCTCCATCACTGTACTGGTCAGTCGATAGCACCGTTACTCGTCCGTTAGCTTAGCCTTTAGCACAACTCGCTCTTAACTCCGGCAGGCAGCGTACTGGACCATCTTCTGACACCATGTAATAGTTTCTGTTACCTTTAACAGTGTGCAGCAAGCCTCATGGTGTGGTGAAGTCAAGGATGACAACTTAGGAACTTTCGAGTTCAGCTTTTTTACTCACAACTCCGTGGAAAAACGTCCTACACGGCTGGAGCCTCATAACAACAGACAGATCACTCCGCCTCCAAACGGGCACACACACATACTCAGTATATGAGCGGCACTATATACTACAGACACTGCACATCTGACAGTTTTGAACGTCTTTTCAGGGTTCCTGTTTTGCAGGAAGTAGCATCTGGGATTAACTAATGCTGCCTGTATTTTCTCGTCTTGGATTGGGCGATCGCAGTTTAAAATGAGTGGCAGAGAAAACCTTTGGGAGTGGCCTCCTTGCCCAAACTTAAAACGGCGTATTTTGCACCGTCGGCAAAGTCACAGAACGCCGTAAAAAGCGCCGTTTTGTTCTGTCCAAAAGCGCCGCTCTGAACGCCGCTCTGAGGACGCGTCACGAGGCTGTCATTACGGCAGTAAATGCGGCGTTCACTGACTAGGAAAACGTCGTTTTTTACGGCGCTCTGAAGGACACATGAGAACGGCGGAAAATGCGACGTTCTGGATGAATTCACGCCGTTTTTTCGCCATTTTGAGTTTCAGAACGGCGTTTTAGACGCCGTCAAATACCCTAACGTGTCCAAAAGGTGGCGATCTTTGCTCCGAATGGCTTGCCATATCTTTGCACGCATGCACCTGTCTCATTCACGTGCATTCGCTCGCGTGCTGATGGGAAATGTCAAAGTATTTCTGCAGACTTCGTTGCCTCCGATCATTTAGGAGGTTCTGAGTGTTTTATTCTCCTCTGGAGCTTCTAGGTGGACTAGACTCTCTGATGTCACAGCGTTCAGATTCTGAACGTTCAGANTATTTTACCTAATAAATATTGATATAGGCTGCATGGTGGCGCAGCTGGTTAGCACTGTTGCCTCGCAGCAAGGAGGTCGTGGGTTCGCGTCCCGGCTCTGCGGCCTCTCTGCGTGGAGTTTGCATGTTCTCCCCGTGCATGCGTGGGTTTCCTCCGGGTACTCCGGTTTCCTCCCACAGTCCAAAGACATGACTGTCAGGCTGATTGGGCTGGTACATTGTCCTTAGGCGTGAGTGGGTGTGTGGTTGTTTGTCTCGTTCGTCTCTGTGTGGCCCTGCGATGGACTGGCGACCTGTCCAGGGTGTCCCCCGCCTCTCGCCCCTTGACCGCTGGAGATAGGCACCAGCTGCCCCGCGACCCTCTGTGGAGGAATAAGCGGCTACAGAAAATGGATGGATGGATGGAAATATTGATATATATATATATATAGATATATATATAGATAGATATACATATATAGATATACATATATAGATAGATAGATATACATATATATATATGTATATATATATATATAGAGAGAGATATAGATAGATAGATAGATATATATATATAGATATATATATACGTATATATATATATATATATATATAGATAGATATACATATATAGATATACATATATAGATAGATAGATATACATATATATATACGTATATATATATATATATATATATATATATATATATATATATATATATATATATATACGTATATATAGTAGATCCTGGTTTAGCTTCTCCACCTCCTTTCCTCTGATAACTTCTAGCGTTGTTCTCTCTGATCCATAATAATTTTTTTGCAGTCTATAAAACTGCAAAGGTGTCTCATGGTCTGACCGATTGCTACAGCCATAAACACGGCAATAATTCACCATTTCTTTTCATTTTGCAGTAGAATACTCATTAAATGCGTGCACTCTGTTTACCTCAATATTTCCAACATGGCGGCTTCCGGTTAGATGACGCAGTGGTGACGCGCCGTGAAAACCCTCTATAAGCAAGTCCGGATGGCTGTGGCCTCATAGCGGGCTAGGGGTGAAAAAAACGGTCTGAAACTTAGGTCTGAAATCTGGAAGAGCTTCTCACTGTATGGAAGATAATCAGTCTCACCAGAATTTGAATTTTTTTAAGACATTGAATTTAAAACACCAACATTTTATGCGGTGAAATAAAATTCAAACATTACTTTTGCCAGTAAAATTTTCAGTGTATTATTCTTCAGTGTTAAAAAAATATCAATGTAATATTTTTCAGTGTTTAATATTCAATGTCAAAATGCGATTGATTACAAAAATTCAATGTGCTTATTTGTGATTGGTTTATTTCGGATCCCTAAAATCAGTGTTTGCGGTAATTCAGTGTAAGTGCCTGGAGCAAGGATTAGCAATCGTCTTCGGATGAAGTCGAGCGTCATTCAGCCAATCAAATCCTGCTCCTATAGTCATGTGACACTGTGATGAAAACTCCTGAGCGGCAAGACGAATGGCGACGAACAGGGACGGTGCAGTGTCAGTGAGTGAGTTCTACTAGTACTAGTACTAGTACTAGTACTAGTACTTCATTCATCTGTCATGTGTTAAGACAGGTTTTACTTTACACATAGTTCACCAGAGGAGCAGCTTCCTTCACTCTTTTTAGTTAATACTGTTTTGAAACAAACGTAAGGAGCAGTGCTTTGTGCGCGTGTTTTTTTTAAAATGAAGCTTATTTATGGGTAACATTCTTTTGAGAGTCCTTGCAGAGTACATGTGCAGCTAACGTGTTAGCGAGGGGCACATAGACACACCAGTAAGTTACTGGTAGTTCCATTGTGAGCTAGCATCGTGAAGCCATGTACTTGTATCCTTTTAAGCATTAGTCTTAGAAGTTCTATTTCCTGATTTTCATTGTCTTTGTTTTGTATACGTTTGTAGCAGGTCAGTCAAGATGCTATTGTGCAGTCTGCAAGGCATTTGCTGCACTTACTGTCAACATCTGCCACATCACATAGTCCAGCTGGTGTCGTCAATCAAGATACAAGCTTTACTTTAGTGCATTAGATGCACTCATTTATTTATAGTCATCAGTTAGAGCTGTTGCTGGTTTTATTATTATTATTACTAATTATTACTAATCTTTTTTACAAACTTCTACAGAGATCAGAGGCAAGGAGGCCAAACGTCAGTGCAAACAGAAATGACAAGGTAATGACTTGAAATAGCTACTAGATGTCCTATGTATACGTAGTTTAGGATGCTGTTGACTTGTTTTGCAAAATGGGAGATTAAGTAAGGACACATTTTATTGCATTGTTCATGCTCTTGTTAATACAGCAGACTAAGACTGAAATGGTAAACCCTGGAATAAAACTAATTTCTTTTGGGGAATTGTGAATGTTCTGCTTCATGATTATATAGAAAAAGTGGTTTTGAATCATATTTTCAATTTTAATGTAAACTTTTTGGAGTTTTCAGCTCATTGTCTTGTTATTTCTATATTTATTTGCATACATCTGTGTTAAAATACACTTGTCACAATGTTCTTTTTTGGAGCAATAAACCTAGAATTATTCATGTCATTGGTTTTAATGCATTTTTATTATCAACAGGTCTTTCCCAGGTATTTTTACCAAGGCCAGAGGGAAAAGGCGTTTCCCTGCATCCAATCCCGTCCCAGCTAAGAAATCTAAACCTCTTGAAGTGATGTTTTATTTGCTGCCTAAACAATGTGAAAAAACTCCCAAAGAGCAGGAGCAAATAGTCCACATGGGTCGGGGCGAAGGACTGCTCATCTAGATGAGAGCACTACACACGAAGAGGTAATATGGACATTATTTTGCTCATTTATACATCTGTCACTTTAGATGTATCAAGAAACATGCCACACAGTGTTGTCTTAACAAAAGGATCATTTGTCTTTTCATGCATACAATAATTAAAAGGTATAAATTATACCTAGATGTGTGCTGAATATTGATATTAACAACTACAATTTTTAAATAATCCCCAGAATTGTAAATGTGTTATATTTTTTATTATTATGAAGATGCTTTGATCTAAACATATTTTGAGACATGACTTATAATGTTAGGAAACATACTTTGCTTGTGCTGGTAAGATACTCTGCAAAAGTACTTCAATTTGTATTCATATATTACATATTCCTACATTTAAACAGTTTGCTGTGTATTTTTTAGTACAATCAAAGTATATGTTTCATAATGTAGGTCATTACTCAAATATGTTTAGATTATAAAAGTATATTTTATAAGAAGAAATTTAAAATCATTGTAATGATTATAAATTCTATGATTTTAAAATAATTCCAGTTTACAATTAGCTGTTGTAAATAATAGTAACACTCAACACACATCTGGACAAAACAGTATTGTTTCATTTATGTAATTGCACAGCTTTTTATTCTTTTGTTGTTTGTTGGTGAATGCTAATATTGATTTGAATGGATTTTTCATGACACTTAACTTGGACATATATTTTGCTTACAGTTATGCGGTGCCCTCAAAGTTTTGTTCCCCAAGTTGGAGGTGGTTACAGGTGGTTGGCTACTGTACAAATCTGCAGGTGAGGCATGTTGCTGTATATGGCTTTGCAATTTGTCGAAAAACATTTTTGATTTGGGCACTTAACAGTCACAAGAGCAATACTCGAACAAAAAACAATTTAAATTCTTTAAATCAATTTTATGCATGTCTTATTTTGTCTCTCCTTTCAAATGACATTTGGATTATGATGGTCTTACTCTGTAGCTTTGATATCCAGTGAAATTTTTACATACAGTTCTATTTTCAAATAGATACACTTCTAAACCAACTAAACAATGAGCAGTATATTCATTTAGTTAAAATAACTATACAGTACTAACTGAAATCCCAGCTTTAAAACAAAATAATGTTAATCATCTTATTTCATCAGCTTATTTTGAATAAGGTGAACAATTGCCCTTGTTCAAAAATGATGTGCCCAAGACCTCCCACTCGGACAAATTCCTGAGTATTATAATAACCACGCAAAAATAAATAAATAAACCTAAAGTACACTCTAAGGATCAGAGGCAGGTGATGCCATTTTAAGATGGAAATTTACTTTTTATCCCAAATAAGGGCTCTTAAAAATATAAGTGGACATTCATATTACACTGATAGTTATGGTTGAAACTGATGACTTTGACTTTCTTGTTGCTTAAAGTACTTGAACAAAAAATGCACAATTGGATATAATATAGACAAAGGTGCACATAAACCTAATGACCAGAATTAACGCAAACAACATTTATTTTATCTAAAATCATTTAATAAAATATGTATTACAGTACAGTTGGGTAACTTACGGTATGGTTCAAAATATTTAAGCAAGGCCAATGTATACAACTAAAGCCTAACTTAGAATGATATCATCCTGTACAGGAAGTTGTCTGTTTATGATAAACACTTTAAACTTTTTTTTTTTAGAAAACTCACTTACAAACTTTAACCAAGAATAACTATGATGTAATCATGTTCAAATAAATGTTTTTTTAAGCTTTTATTTGATTGACACAACTAAAGTAGCAGAAATGGCGAGTTTCAGTGAGGGAGACCCTCATAATAGGCTGTGCATGCCCTGACAGTGGGTGCTCACCCATACAGCAGGTTTCACTCAACCAGCACTGTTGTTCTGGAAATGATCACCTATTCATTATACAATGCACTAGTTCATATAGGTCATGACTCTCACTACGAACAGATGTTACTCAGGTCTATTCTGTGCACCCCAGAAGCTCTCATGGTGCTGCACCTCCCACTTGCAATCCTGTTATCAATGTCCCCAGCTGGGTTACATTGTTGTTGTGTCCTTGGAGACACTTCACCCACCTTGTCTACTGGTGGAGGTCAGAGGGACCTGGTGGAGGTCAGAGGGACCTGGTGGAGGTCAGAGGGACCTGGTGGTGGTCAGAGGGACCTGGTGGAGGTCAGAGGGTCCTGGTGGAGGTCAGAGAGACCTGGTGGAGGTCAGAGAGACCTGGTGGAGGTCAGAGGGTCCTGGTGGAGGTCAGAGGGACCTGGTGGAGGTCAGAGAGACCTGGTGGAGGTC
>SSNR01000445.1:411851-469175 GCA_006937965.1 Callopanchax toddi | reverse complement strand
ATAATTGCAAAAGGGGATAAATTAAAGTGTCTCACCTTTTTCATGGTCTTTTCAAATGTATTATTTGCTAGCCATAACAAAGCTTTTAAAATGTAATAAAAATATCCTAAATAAATGCTGTTATTTAAAAAGTTCTAATAATTTATTAGGTATATGTTATACTATGCATATTCTAATTTTAATTTGAAATTGGAAATAGATATTATCGTGAACTTTATATATCTATTTATTTATTGCATAACTGTATCGTGTTTACACTCGGTGGTTAGGCTACACTACGCTGCTCAACATAAAAGTTTCACTTTCACAACTGATCACTCAAACGTGCCGTTTCGGTTCTTGCAGTACCTATTTCGGCCGCTGGGTGGTGTGGATTTTCTTGTATGTAAACAGTAACACCGGCTCTGGTTGACAACAACTGGATTCACCAGCTCGGCGGTGCTTTTGGGGCTGGAGAAGGTTTCCACAGACGTGCTGCTGGAGAAGTGGCGTCCAGAGCGGCTGCTGCGCTTCTTCCTCAGACTCATGATGCTGCTAAAGAGGAGAAACAGTTCAGGTGACGATGGAATTTGTTGTGCATTGTTTATCTGTTTTGAGACGTTATAAAGTAGACATGGGAGTGGTTTGATAATAGTTTTGTGAATGTGGATTTACCAGTCTGCCACTTGTTTTCTCCCACCTACCCCCTCGTCATAAATATACATTCTTTCAGTTTCAGTGGAAATTATTCTTGCTCTGCCACTTGTGGTGTGCAGCTCATAATTCCTCAGAAGTGTTTGAAACCCGAGTGTGTAAATAAATAAAGACAAAAGTCAGTATGATTCATGAAGTAATCAAAAAGAAAATCAACAAACATCAAAGCACAGGTGGAACAAAAAGAGATCAGAAAGTTAGTTTTAAACATCTATTAAGAGATCGTGTCTCTGAAGGTAACACAAATCAAAACATTTACTCAGATTTTGGGAAAAAAAGCAAAACAGCATTTTGGTTTTCTCCCCATGAACATCACTTGAGTCAGCAGGTAAGACTGTCCATTCAGTCTGATGCTTGTCAGCTTTCGCCCACACTCTCCGAGCTTGACAGTGCTTTTTGGTTCAGTGAAAAAGTAAACAGACATTAAGGTTTAAGATATAATCTTTCAGACAGAAAAAGCTGCTTGTTAAAAACTGAGAATTAAAAAAAACATATTTTCATGAATTGACTTTAAAATCCAGTCTTATAAAGTCAGAAGTCCAGTTGCTTTGCAGATGACACTCAGATTTATAATGCCAAACCTTTTCCTTTTGTGAAGGGCCATTCGGTTCTTGTAAGGTCAGTCTGGCCCTCGGAGCTGGCAGTATGCTGAACTGGTTCCTGGTGAGTGCTGCTAAGGCTGCTGCCTCCATGACCTGGACTTGGATAAATGGGAATGAAATGCGACAAGCATGAAGTACATCTATGCTCGTAGGGAGGGGAGCTGACAGAACATAACTGAGAACCACTGATCTACAGGTTGTACAAAAAACTGCTGCTTGTCTCTGAACAGGAAACAAAAAAAAAAAAAACAGTAGTCCATAACAAAATCCTAGTTTACAGGATTGATTTAAAGATTATTAACGGATTTTTAATGGCTTCCTCTCATCTCCATGTCCCTATGACAAATCATCTGATCGGTGAGGTCAACCATTGATGTTTTTGGACATTCCAAGCTTAAACCTTAAATGCAGAGGTGTTTGGTCCTTGACAGACCGAGGACAACATTTTGATTTCAAAGATGTGTGTGTGGGGGGTGGGGGTAGAGAGAGAGAGAGGGGGGGCACAACCACAACTGGCTTGAGTAGGGCTGGGGTCTGGAAGTGGAGAAGAGAGGCTTTAACTGTGCCATGATATCAACCCTACACCTAAAACCAACAGCAGTACCTATTTAATATAGTGGGACATTATAGACAGTAAAAACTGCAGGGCTCAAAACTTGGATTAAAAAGAATTTCACACACTATATGACATATTTTCTTTACAAAACACACATTTCTGACACTTCATTTAAAAAAGGCTTTTAAAATTTAATGTAAAGACAGAGTAGAGAATATAAAAATGACTTAAAAACCTTCAAAAGCACCACTGTTCCATAAGACACGAATCCAGACTGTCAGCTCTATGTAATTTAATAGAACCTTGATGCTTAAGCTGCACACAAAGCTCTTAATTGTGAACATTTACATGAAAATGGCCTATTAACTCAGGATTGGTCGTTTCTCTGGAATCATTGCTGAAGTATTTCTTCCTTCTCACGTCTGAATGCTTCAGAGCTGTCAGACTTCTGATTGTGCTTTATGATTTCTGAATGACAACATTAACAATGAAAGAAGTTTTAGTTTTATTTCCTTTAAAAGCAATTAAAGCTGTGGGTTTAACCGACCAGTTGTAAACAAAAGAACGTCTGTTCACTTGGAGTTAAAATATACAGTATTTAATCTTGATCTAATGAGGCTGATTAGCCAGTTCTACACTTCCCTTATGAAAACAAGACCAGAGATCAATCTTTCTGGTTATGGGGTTTGTTAACCTGAGTGCCACTGAAGTAGAGCTGGAAAACAAAGATGAGAACTTTTTAAAGAATATCAAAGAGATGAAGGTGGATGCACTCAACGCACAGAGGTTCGAACCTTTCAGGTCCAGATGTCCTCTCAGCCCTTGTTAAAGCAGCTCTCTGGAGCATTTTTCTCTGTATCAAAGTTTTCTAAATGTTTTAAATGATATTTCAGGTCTAAACTATGATCTATGGGTTGAGTTCCACAACATCTGTCATTCTGATGAAGACCCTCCTTCCTCCTAGAGACCCCTTTCCATTATTTCTTGCCGCCGACATTTTTCAGCCAATGAAATTCAAATCTCTGCATTCTCTCAACATGCCATGCATGACCAAACCTGTACCAGTAGGGGGCGCTGTCGTACAGGACGCTCCGTGTGTTTCTCTGCCGTCTCAGCCGTTCACTGAGGACTCACGGCTCATTTCTACTAAAAACCTACCCATTCCCCAGCTAAAGATGGATTTATTTTAATTTTCAAACCTTTCACTTCACAGAATGGCAAGGCTTGACAGGATTACGTGTTTATTTTGGTCAGAAAGTTCATCCAGGGCCGAGTCAAGTTCAGCTTCAGAGTCCAGCAGCAGCTCTCTGCTAACAGAGCTAATATCAGAAGCAGCAGGGACAGAGAGGGCTCATCAGACCCTCGTAGACTGGTGTAGAATGGTGAAAACTAGCAGCAAACCTTCAGGTTTTAAAACAGTGTTTCTCAAAAGTCATGCTGATGCTTTTAAATGCTAGATTAGCTGTTTGTAAACCTCTGTTTGCATCAAACTGTTTGTTTAGTTTGTTTGAAGTGAACAACATACACATGTGCGTGCTGATACAGCAGCATAAATGCCATAACTATACAAAAGGTCTCCTGCTAAATTGTAAAGGTTTTCAAACAGGTTCAAATGAATGTTTTTGAACATGTGCCGTTTTTAATACCCAAGAATGAGCTGCTACGTTGTCACCAATCTGCAGCATTGTCTCTCCAAGAATGTAAATGCATCTGTCAACAAAGCTGCCACAGGTAACTTTCAGATCTATAATTTGGTCAGTCTGGTCACTGTCAGACGTGAAGGAAGTGCTTTTCTAATTATTATTTTTTACACAACGTCAACCTTTCAAATTTGGAGTGATGTTTTGCTTCAGGGTGAGGCAGCAGTTCAAATATGGATGGAATGTGGAAGTGTCTTTTTACATTTTGCAAATGTGCTAAATTCACCTCGGTTAGTTGGTCCAAATATCTACTACTCAAATTACAATTAAAGATCTTTTCAAACTGGAGTCAATTATTATATATTTTATTATTTCTTTAAGATCGTTTGTGTTATTTGCCCAACAGAACGTGCAGTAAATTATTAATGTTGTAATATCAGGAAACCGCCACAAGAGGGCGACTGTTTGTCAGCAGAGGCCAAAGGCCAAAAAGTCACAAGATACTTCACTGCTTTGTTAATAATAATAATAATAATAATAATAATACTTTTTATTTTAGGCGCCTTTCTGACACCCAAGGTCAACGTACAATACAACTTCACACTAAAACACAATAAAAGTAACAAGTTAAAAACAATAGCATAAAAGCACTCAGCATCACTATAAAACACAATAAATGTACCAAGTTAAAAATAACAGCATAAAGCACACAGTAAAACAATAAAACCATCAACTTAAAACACAACCAGTGAAGTCCTCCATGAATCCCAGTTACAGTGAGTAGGCTACCTTAAACAGATTAGTTTTCAGCCTGGTTTTAAAGAGTGGGAGAGTTGTGATGTTTTTAAGGTCAGCTGGGAGAGAGTTCCATAGATGAAAAAAACACGAAAGAAAAATAAAAAGTATGTGTAAAATATATACACACACATATATTTGAACATTTAATAAGCACATAAGAGTTATACTTATTTATTTGTTTTATCACAGTGAGCTTTCCAAAACGAACGCTGAACAGAATTTTACGCGGACACGTATGCTGCATTCAAGTTACCCGCGTAAGCTCGGAAAGTTCAAAATTACATACAAAACCACAGACTGTCACCCCCAAAAAACCTGGTGATCAAATATTTAACCGTTATTATTATTTTAATACAATTTATTTTTTATGTATTGTTTTTTCATGTGTTATTGTACACCGTAAATAGTCAGGTTGTTAGAAGTCCGCTGTTTACAGCTTTTCAGCAAAGCAAGTGAAGCAAACCCATTCTAGTCACGTGACTGGCTCTTCGACCAAAACACAGAGGAGTCGAAGGTTGTCAACAACTGTTGAAGGAGGTGTGTGGAGACTGACAACTTTCTCAGCGTTCACCAAGCGACACCCGGTTTACACCAAACCATCGTCCACCTGTCCGGTAGACAGGCCGTCTCAATGCATTACAGAGGACCGACAACCCCGAGGCTGCCATGGATGTGTACGATTTGTTTAGTAGTTGCAGGAAGGGCGACATTTGTAGAGTCAGGTAAGTAGCGGCTCTCTCTGTTGGTTCTGTTCTGGATTAAGTTGAGTTAGAGGAACATCTGCTTGATATGTTCACCTTGAATATTCTTATCTTGAGGAAAATAACAGCTTTAATTGAAGCGGCTATTCCGTCTCAATCTTATCTTTACTTTATCATAGTTGTTTAGCAGGAGCGGTTAGCTAAGATGCTAACATTAGCTTTTGATGACCCAGCTTTTAGGTGTAACAAACATTTGTAGGTCAGCTCCTCAGTTTACACAGATGTGACTGAGTTGTCACTGTCAGATTTCCACTGCTGTCAGATATTACTGTCAGCTTTTTAGCACACAGTTTAAAGTTATACTTTGTGTCATTAAATACTGTATATATTTGAGTTAATGATGTCTAGATGATGTGAATAATCAAACATTTGTAGAGTTCTTTAAAAAAATTAAAAATGAAAGATTTCATTAATGAAAAAGAGAGTTGTATAGTAGCATCAGGCTGTGTTGCCATCTCACTGCAGTCAGTGGTTCAGTAAACACGTGTATCATCACTGAATCTGTGGATTTCTTACTCAGATACCTTGTTGAGCAAAGAGATGTGGACCTCAATGTGAGAGATAAATGGGACAGCACCCCTCTGTAAGTATGACATTACCAAGCAGTCTGACCCTGTAACTACAGTGGTGTGAAAACGTGTATGCCCCTTTCCTGATTTCCTACTTTTTGTATGTTTGTCACACCTTTTAGGCAAAAAAAAAAACAAAAAATCAACCAACAACAAGTAAACACAAAATACATTTTCTAAATAAAGGTGTTTATTTTTAAAGGAGAAAAGTCAAACCTATATGACCCTGTGTGGACCCCCAACACACACTCATATATATATTCACACAGCATGTTTTGACTGTGGTGTATCACATCTTTGGAAAGTTGAGTTCATTTTCCTGATTTGAAATATTCCCACTTCTTTCTGCAGTTATTATGCCTGTCTCTGTGGCCATGAGGAGCTGGTTCAGTACCTGTTGGCTAGTGGTAAGGATTCAGTTTTTACTGGTTTAACTGAAGCACTCGTGTTGCAAAATTATACATCATACACTTCTCAAAGAAATAAAGGAACACTGAAAACACGTCAGATCTCAATTATTTTAAAAATTCCAGCTGGATCTCCATACTGATATGGGATGGGTAATGTTTTAGGAAGGGAGACACAGCAAACCTTCTGATGTACCATCCTAATAGAGTTGGACCACCTGTACCAACCTCTGTATGGTCCAGCTGTCACCTTATGCTACCAGTGGTGACACTGACCCTAGTCAAATGCGAAACCACTGAAAAGATGAAGAGGGAGAATTATCTGTGGCCTCCACCTGCAAAAGCAACCCTGTTTTTGAGGTCGTCTCATTGTTTCCCCTTTGTTGCATCTATTGTTAATTAACACCAAAACAGCTGGTACTGATTAACAACCGTCTGATTAAAAACTGTTCCTTTAATTTTCTTTGAACAGTTTATTTATTTTGAATCACTTCCCTATCAGGTGCCAAGTGTGAAGCCAACACATTTGACGGTGAGAGGTGTGTCTACGGCTCTCTGAGTGACTCTATTCGACGCCTGCTCAAAGATTATAAGTGTGTCAGCGTCCGTGCCATGCAGCGGAATGACTTTAACTACTTTCTGCACATGTAAGGATCGAATCTTTCAGTTGTTTCATTTCAAAGAATTTGTAAAATGAGAAACAATTAAAAAAAATAGTTTTTGCATCTTATCTGTAGGTTATTAGAGCAGGGTCAGTACAGTGATGCCAAGTTCCAGGTTCATGGACAAACATTTCCAGCCCACCGATGTGTTCTCAGCGCACGCTCGGAGTATTTCACTGAAATGTTTGAGACCAAATGGAAAGGAAAGAGCCTCATCACACTTAAACATCCGCTGGTAAACAAATATCAAATGATTACCTGGCAGATTATTTCTGTTCCACCTGCATGTTTACATTGCTGTGTAAAAGAAAAAGCCGTTTTATCTTGATATGTGTTATGTTTTTAGATCAATCCTGCTGCTTTTGGAGCAATTCTACAATATTTTTATACTGGTGAGTGTTTACTGGAGTGACCTCTGAACTGTCAATGGAATGATGTAGAAGTGTTTAAATATTCTTATATATTTTAGAATGGTGAATAAAAATGTAAAGTAACTATACCTAGGAGAAAGTAGCATTTCTTTCTATGCTGTGTGGAGGCTGAGTTATAAATAAAGTAGCTGAAGGCCTGAACTGGAGCTAAAGCTGAGCTGAACTATCGCTGTTTTAAAAAATGATGTTTAAGCCGACTAAAACCACTTCAAACACAGTGACTGTCTCGAAAAGGATCTTAAAAAGCAAAAACCCTTAAGAACAGGAAAGGATGCTTAAAGTGCTGAAGTCTTACTAGTTGCCCTCAATGCCTTCAGAGTGAAGTGATGACATCATCAGAGAAGTAGAAATATGGGATTTTTCCAAAGTTGTCAGAAACTTTTAACTGTGATTTTACAACAACTGTAAATGAAATATGAAAGCTGAATCATACTTCAAAGTCTAGTAATTTGTTTAAAATTTGAATGACGTCTTTAGATGGAAATTAGCAGAAGTAGTTAACATTGAAAGGATTAGATGCAGTTTCATAGCATTTCAATGAGACAAAAAGTTACAGAAAGTTGAATATTTTTAACTTATAAAGACCAGAAAATATACATGGAAAGTCCTGAATAAGATAAACTTTTTGATACATAATTTGCTGAAATAGCTGAAAAATAACTGAAAGGTAGTTGTGAACTTAGCTCTCCCTCATGTCTTTCTTTGCTACAGGGCGAATGGATATTGACATAAGTCTGGTGGAGGACAGCAGGCGGCTCGCTAAACAGTGTAAAATGACTGATCTAATAGAAGAGCTGGAGAACAAGTGTAAACAGGTCTATGAATTTGGTAAGACACCTTCACTGTCTGCTTGTTTACGCATCATTCAGACCCCTTTTAAAATCTCAAACTGCTTTGTGACTACTTGCTTTTTTCCCTGGACTTTGTTCCTAAAGTGCAATTAAATTAATTAATTTCTTTCATACTGAAGTTTCCAACAAGCCAGGAACCTGCGTGAAAGTTCTCAGCCTGGAGCCTCACACATGTCAACTCCAGGAGGAGATGGCTCAGTTAGCAGACTGCGCTTTGCCTGCTGAGCTACGAGTAAGGACACGATGGAGGTGAAATCTAACGCTCTGTAGATGCTTGTTTATAAAATGTCTGTTCTGCTACTTCTACTCAGGTTGGATTTGGTGAACTTCCCTTTAACAGAGTCGACCACTTTCCAACTTATCCTGACATCTGCTTCAGAGTGGAGGGTTATGATTTCTTGTGTCATAAGGTGTGAGCTGCAGCGCCCACATTCTGTCCAGATCCTCATGAATACACATGTATATTACTTGTCATTGTGTGTGTGTTTGCAGGCCTTTTTTTGTGGACGCAGTGATTACTTTAAAGCCTTACTGGAGGACCACTTCAGCGAGGGAGAGCAGCTGCAGTCCCAGCCCAGCACCCCTGTGATTACTTTACACAACATCCCCAATGAAATCTTCATCCACGTTATGTACTACATCTACACTGATGACACTGAGGTTTGTGCAGAAGTCAGTTTTTAGGTGTGTATGTTTAGGATGAAAATTTATCAGTATTGTCTTAAAACTCCTCGTTGTCTCTTAAATCCTCGTTGTTGCTGTTTGTCTTCTGACTGGTTCCTCTTTATGTCCAGCTGACGATGGAGAACGTGTTTGATGTTCTGTGTGTGGCTGATATGTACCTGCTGCCGGGGCTGAAGCGTCTCTGTGGGAAGACGCTCGCTAAGACGATATGTGAGGACAACGTTCTGCACATGTGGAAGACGGCCAAGCTTTTCCGTCTTTCTCGGCTGGAAGATCAGTGCACAGAGTTCATGGCCAAGATCATTGAGCGGGTGGGTGTCTCTCTCTACATGTCAGCCTCATGTGAGCTTATTCAGGTTTTATGTTGGCTTCCAAAATCTGATCGAGCTTCAGCGTTAGCGTTTTAATAATAGTTTCATATATCTGTTAAATCTCCTGAGTGTGCTGCTGTGATTGGGATTCTTCATGAATTTTCATACAACATTAAAGGGCCCATGTCATGGTTTTCCGTGTTTTCTGACTTATCCATCATGTTGCAACGTTGAGTTCTCACCTTAAACCTGCCAGAAAGAGCAAAAAACGGCGTCCATCTGTCTCCTAGTACAGCCAGTGAGAATTTTCAAGATTTCAGACCTCCTCCGCCACTAGGTTTCAAACCGTTTTTTTCACTCCAGCCCGCTGTGAGGTCATAGCGATCCAGACTTGCTTATATGTCTAATTATCTGCCCACATGCACATTCATACGACACCTGGAGTGAGGAGAACGCCAGTGCTGCTGCCACCATTGACCATAGACCGTCTAGTGTTTAGTTTCAGTTTCGTTTCACTTTCACGCGACGGCACTGCCCCCTGCTGCAGCAGAAGTGTCAGGCTGCCAAATAAGGAGAAACCCAGCAGAACCGGAAGGCGGCGCTTTCTTCTGATCTCTGAGTTGCTCCTTAGGAAATAATTACAGCGTATTTTGAGTTATAATGGTGCAACGCTAATCTAGAAGCATCAAAGATTAAATCTGTTTAATATTAATTGATTTAAATATCGCGCCATGGGCACTTTAACTGATTTTACAAAAAATGTCAAAGATATTAAAAACCTTGTTTAAAGTTTAAATGATGTCTCGAAGTTTAAGTTAGCTAAAGTATTTAAAGTTGGAAGAGCACAAAGTTTAAAAAATAATTTGAAGCAATTTTTGTGTCTTTCAATCCGACAAAGTTTCAAAAAGTAAAATATTTTAAAAAGTTTAAAAGTTGTAAACACCAGAAGTCATACCTCAGAAGTCCCAATGCAGCTGATTGTTTTGATATACAATTTGTTGAAAAAGCAGAAAAATTACCGAAGTATTTACTCGTAATAAAATACAGAAAAATGTTGATATAATAAGAAAGGAATACAGTAGTTTGAATGCTGCTTCAAACTATAAATACACATAATGAAGTGTTTCAGCCTTTTATTTAACCTCTCTGTAGTTCCAAAAGTCTAATTAAAGTCCAGTTTTTGAGGCCAAATTATAATATTTCCATTGTTTTGTTTGGGAGCCAAAGGAGCAAAGTTTGAACAATATAGGAGCTGCACATTCTGCTCAGAAGAGCTCACTTCCCGAGTCCCTTCTGTCTGTCACAGCTGGTGGAGCAGCCGGAGTTTGCAGAGATCATAAAAGAAGATGCTGCATCGCTGGAGGAGCGTCAGGAGACAGACTCCGTTCCTCTGGTGGACGACATCCGCTACCACATCGCCAGCAACGTGCAGACGTACAGCGCCATCGAGGAGGCCAATCAGAAGCTGGAGGCTTTGGAGGAGCTGCTTTCTAGCATTAATATTGACTGCTGAGGGGGTTGTTGTGTGTCTGGTGTCAAGATTTTTTTTGTTGGACTCTGGAGGAAGTGAAAAGAAAAAAAACATACATGTGTATGTTGTAATGTTTATTTTATTTACAGTGTATCGCACAGATTTGAAAGGAGCTGATGTCATAATTAGAAATGGCTTCTCCGGCTGACTGTTTAAAGCTTCTTAAAGACGAGCATACTAAATGTTTGAAAGTAGAGTAGTATGAGGTGAGTCTTTTATTTAA
Organism: Callopanchax toddi; assembly: GCA_006937965.1. NCBI lineage: Eukaryota > Metazoa > Chordata > Actinopteri > Cyprinodontiformes > Nothobranchiidae > Callopanchax > Callopanchax toddi. The sequence goes on along the minus strand of SSNR01000445.1, from coordinate 458,456 downwards.
AGTCTAAAAACTGGGTTGTGATGACATTGTGTGTTGTATTTATAACAGAATATTGTCGCATTGCACATGTTTGAGTCTCATTTAGACATTAGCCACTAGAGTGAGGGTGATGGGTCAGATCTCTGTAAGAAGGGTTCTAAGAAGATCCTCTGAGTGGTTAGTGTTTTACCGGCAGTGAACAGCAGTCAGAGAAATCAGAGTTTGGAGAGTCAGGGAGAAGTTCTCATAGAGCTAAGAGGATCTATCTAAGAGGAAGTTCCTTGCATCTAAAACAACTAAAGTTTCCAACATTTCATAGTTGAGTGAATGTTTTAGCTTTTTACTCTCTGTTGCTTTTAGATCAAATGTTTTTTTACACTGAAAACTGCGTAACTATCGGATGCTAAAAACCCAACAAAATCTACATAAAAGCATTCACTTGAAGGGCTATGAATTTAAAGTTGTACCTAATTTAGGTGGTGGAAATTCACTAATAACTTTTCCCTTATTCAGCTCTCTACTGCAGGTAAGATACTGTAAGACTACTTACAACTTCAAAAAAATCTGAACAACGCCTTTGATTCTGGCTGGTTCTTCTGCTCGAGATCCCATATTTAATGAGAACCTTTATGAAATTTTATTCATTTTTTAAAATAAAAAAAATCAATTGAGGCCATGCCACCTTCTAGCACAGAAATGAAAATTTGGTGTTTAAAAAGATAATAAAAGAAAAGGTCCCCTTTGTTCAGAGACAACATTCTGTTTACCTGTTTATTATTTTAATGTTACTTTTTGTATTTGGGTGTATTTTCCAGCATTCGCTCACCTCACAGTTTGAACAGAGACTCATCTCCTGTGTTTCATATTTACATGTAATCCCTGCTAACACACGCATGCACTTTACTTTAACTTCAAATGAAATATCATTTTCCTGCAAACCCTTTTTGCCTTATTCAGAAAATCAAGTTGTGGATGTCAGCTGTCTTTCATCTCCTGCTGGTATGAAAAATGTGTAACTGTTACACTTACAATTAAATGTGGTATTACAAGCACAAATAGTATTTGACTTATTAAAAAGGGAATTCATTTGACTAATTGTGGCATTTTTAGGCAGGACTATGAGCTTGACCAATCAGGAGCGCTGGAAGGAGTCTCTATTTTCCTGACGAGTCCACACTTCTTGGTGGAGAAGCGCCGGTCAGTGTGATTATTTGTTGATATTTTTATGGAAACAGACCACCTCCAGAATAAAATATATTTTACCTTCACAATGACACTCCGACACAGAATGTTGATGGTTTCTGTGTTTACATCAAACTGTGACACAGTTTTTTGGCTGCAGATCTTTCTCCCCCATCTCTCCATTCTGTTGCTATGACAACACAGACCTGCCACAACAAAATTAAGCAAAGTTCGGATCAGAACTGGTGATTGAGCTGGTGGGGTGCATTTTTGCAAGTCAGTTTTCAGATGCGCAACAACCCACATATCACCACTAGAGCAGAGAAAGATCTGAGCAGAGATCATTGGACTGAAAATGTTGCTGGTAAAAATCCCAACCACCAATTCACATAAAATGTGGCGCAGTTAGGTCACACACAGTTTTGGTCTAATTATACACATCAAACAGTAAAGAAATCATAAGGAGACCTTAGAATAATATCGGTCGATTGTGACCCGTTGCACCCCTACTGGGCATGTGTGTGTTGCGTGTGTGGATCGGCTGTACTGTACTAATTGTGTGTGTGTGTGTGTTGAAGTGAGCGTCAGAGGAGCTTTGCGTTACTGGTGCAGTGCCACACGCATTGAAGATACTGTGAGTGTGTGTTGGTCGCAGTGTTAATTTTGGCATAAAATTTTAATTTAGTTTTAGTCTTTTGACTAAAATTCTTTTTCATTTTAGTCTAATTTTAGTCGACTAAAATAGTTAGGAATTTTAGTCGACTAAATATAAAATAGGCATATTTGACTAATATTAATATTTTTTCCTCTGGTGCAATTATTTTACATTTCTTTAAATGAATTGGGGTAACACTTTACCTTTATTAACGTTAGTGCATTATTAAGTATTAATAAACAAATGGGCCCTTTAATAATGTTCCCAATATTGTTAACTACCGTATTGACTTGAATATAGGATGACCCCAATTATAAGAGACCCCTCCTTTCCAAGACTAATCTTCAGGGAAAAAAAAACTAAATTCACTTTTAAAATAAACTATTTTTGTTGAAAATTTGAGGAAGTAGTTTAAATATTATCTTATTTAAATATCTTTAATATTTTCTTATTAAAGCAGCTAGGAGGATTATTTTTTTATGTATCAAAGTTTTCTAAATGTTTTAAATGATATTTCAGGTCTAAACTATGATCTATGGGTTGAGTTCCACAACATCTGTCATTCTGATGAAGACCCTCCTTCCTCCTAGAGACCCCTTTGCATTATTTCTTGCCGCTGACATTTTTCAGCCAATAAAATTCAAATGTCTGCATTCTCTCAACATGCACGCGCATCGACCAAACCTGTACCAGTAGGGGGCGCTCTCGTACAGGACGCTCCGTGTGTTTCTCTGTTTGCCGTCTCAGCCTCACGGCTCATTTCTACTAAAAACCTACCCATTCCCCAGCTAAAGATGGATTTATTTTTATTTTTAAACCTTTCACCTCACAGAATGGCAAGGCTTGCCAGGGTTACACGTTTATTTTGGTCAGAAAGTTCATCCAGGGCCGAGTCAAGTTCAGTGCTACTACAAGCAGCACACACATAAACTATGTTTGTAGTAGTGTATGTGTGTTCTTGTAGTAGTATGTGTGCATGCTTATAGTAGTATGTGTGTATGTTTATAGTAGTATGTGTGCATGTTTATAGTAGTATGTGTGTATGTTATAGTAGTATGTGTGTATATTTATAATAGTATGTGTGTATGTTGTAGTAGTATGTGTGCATGTTATAGTAGTATGTGTGCATGCTTATAGTAGTATGTGTGCATGCTTATAGTAGTATGTGTGTATGTTATAGTAGTATATGTGTATGTTTATAGTAGTATGTGTGTATGTTTATAGTAATATCGTATGTGTGCATGCTTATAGTAGTATGTGTGTATGTTTATAGTAGTACTATGTGTGCATGTTATAGTAGTATGTGTGTATGTTTATAGTAGTATGTGTGTATGTTTATAGTAGTACTATGTGTGCATGTTATAGTAGTATGTGTGTATGTTATAGTAGTATGTGTGTATGTTATAGTAGTATGTGTGTATGTTATAGTAGTATGTGTGTATGTTATAGTAGTATGTGTGTATGTTATAGTAGTATGTGTGTATGTTATAGTAGTATGTGTGTATGTTATAGTAGTATGTGTGTATGTTATAGTAGTATGTGTGTATGTTTATAGTAGTATGTGTGCATGTTTATAGTAGTATGTGTGTATGTTTATAGTAGTACTATGTGTGCATGTTATAGTAGTATGTGTGTATGTTATAGTAGTATGTGTGTATGTTATAGTAGTATGTGTGCATGTTATAGTAGTATGTGTGTATGCTTATAGTAGTATGTGTGCATGTTTATAGTAGTATGTGTGTATGTTATAGTAGTATGTGTGTATGTTATAGTAGTATGTGTGTATGTTATAGTAGTATGTGTGCATGTTTATAGTAGTATGTGTGTATGTTATAGTAGTATGTGTGTATGTTATAGTAGTATGTGTGTATGCTTATAGTAGTATGTGTGCATGTTTATAGTAGTATGTGTGTATGTTATAGTAGTATGTGTGTATGCTTATAGTAGTATGTGTGCATGTTTATAGTAGTATGTGTGTATGTTATAGTAGTATGTGTGTATGTTTTTAGTAGTATGTGTGTATGTTTATAGTAGTACTATGTGTGCATGTTATAGTAGTATGTGTGTATGTTATAGTAGTATGTGTGTATGTTATAGTAGTATGTGTGCATGTTATAGTAGTATGTGTGTATGCTTATAGTAGTATGTGTGCATGTTTATAGTAGTATGTGTGCATGTTTATAGTAGTATGTGTGTATGTTATAGTAGTATGTGTGTATGCTTATAGTAGTATGTGTGTATGTTATAGTAGTATGTGTGTATGTTATAGTAGTATGTGTGTATGTTATAGTAGTACTATGTGTGCATGTTATAGTAGTATGTGTGTATGTTATAGTAGTATGTGTGCATGTTATAGTAGTATGTGTGTATGTTATAGTAGTATGTGTGTATGTTATAGTAGTATGTGTGTATGTTATAGTAGTACTATGTGTGCATGTTATAGTAGTATGTGTGTATGTTATAGTAGTATGTGTGCATGTTATAGTAGTATGTGTGTATGTTATAGTAGTATGTGTGCATGTTATAGTAGTATGTGTGTATGTTATAGTAGTATGTGTGTATGTTATAGTAGTATGTGTGCATGTTATAGTAGTATGTGTGTATGCTTATAGTAGTATGTGTGCATGTTTATAGTAGTATGTTATAGTAGTATGTGTGTATGCTTATAGTAGTATGTGTGTATGCTTATAGTAGTATGTGTGCATGTTATAGTAGTATGTGTGTATGTTATAATAGTATGTGTGTATGTTATAGTAGTATGTGTGTATGTTATAGTAGTATGTGTGCATGTTATAGTAGTATGTGTGTATGTTATAATAGTATGTGTGTATGTTATAGTAGTATGTGTGTATGTTATAGTAGTATGTGTGCATGTTATAGTAGTATGTGTACATGTTATAGTAGTATGTGTGTATGTTATAGTAGTATGTGTGTATGTTTATAGTAGTATGTGTGTATGTTATAGTAGTATGTGTGTATGTTATAGTAGTATGTGTGCATGTTATAGTAGTATGTGTGTATGTTATAGTAGTATGTGTGCATGTTATAATAGTATGTGTGTATGTTATAGTAGTATGTGTGTATGTTATAGTAGTATGTGTTTATGTTATAGTAGTATGTGTGTATGTTATAGTAGTATGTGTGCATGTTATAGTAGTATGTGTGCATGTTATAGTAGTATGTGTGCATGTTATAGTAGTATGTGTGTATGTTATAGTAGTATGTGTGTATGTTTATAGTAGTATGTGTGTATGTTTATAGTAGTATGTGTGTATGTTATAGTAGTATATGTGTATGTTTATAGTAGTATGTATGAGGGGCCACCAGGGACATTATTCCAAGTTACCTCTCATACACACATGTGAAAACCTCTTATACACACATATAAAAACAAAACCTCTCATACACACTAGTGAAAACCTCTTATACACACTAGTGAAAACCTCTCATACACACTAGTGAAAATAAAACCTCTCATACACACTAGTGAAAACCTCTTATACATACTAATGAAAACCTCTCATACACACTAGTGAAAACCTCTCATACACACTAGTGAAAACCTCTCATACACACTAGTGAAAACCTCTTATACACACTACTGAAAACCTCTCATACACACTAGTGAAAACCTCTCATACACACATGTGAAAACCTCTCATACACACTACTGAAAACCTCTCATACACACTACTGAAAACCTCTCATACACACATGTGAAAACCTCTCATACACACATGTGAAAACAAAACCTCTCATACACACTAGTGAAAACCTCTCATACACACTAGTGAAAACCTCTCATACACACTAGTGAAAACCTCTCATACACACTAGTGAAAACCTCTTATACACACATCTGAAAACAAAACCTCTCATACACACTAGTGAAAACCTCTTATACATACTAATGAAAACCTCTCATACACACTAGTGACAACCTCTCATACACACTAGTGAAAACCTCTCATACACACATATGAAAACAAAACCTCTCATACACACTAGTGAAAACCTCTTATACACACTAGTGAAAACCTCTCATACACACATGTGAAAACAAAACCTCTCATACACACTAGTGAAAACCTCTCATACACACTAGTGAAAACCTCTCATACACACATGTGAAAATTAAACCTCTCATACACACTAGTGAAAACCTCTCATACACACATGTGAAAACTAAACCTCTCATACACACTACTGAAAACCTCTCATACACACTAGTGAAAACCTCTCATACACACTAGTGAAAACCTCTCATACAGACATGTGAAAATTAAACCTCTCATACACACTAGTGAAAACCTCTCATACACACATGTGAAAACTAAACCTCTCATACACACTAGTGAAAACTTCTTATACACACTAGTGAAAACCTCTCATACACACTAGTGAAAACCTCTCATACACACTAGTGAAAACCTCTCATACACACTAGTGAAAACCTCTCATACACACTAGTGAAAACCTCTCATACACACATGTGAAAACCTCTCATACACACTACTGAAAACCTCTCATACACACATGTGAAAACAAAACCTCTCATACACACTAGTGAAAACCTCTCATACACACTAGTGAAAACCTCTCATACAAACATGTGAAAACTAAACCTCTCATACACACTAGTGAAAACCTCTCATACACACTAGTGAAAACTTCTTATACACACTAGTGAAAACCTCTCATACACACTACTGAAAACCTCTCATACACACTACTGAAAACCTCTCATACACACATGAAAACCTCTCATACACACATATGAAAACAAAACCTCTCATACACACTAGTGAAAACCTCTCATACACACATATGAAAAAACCTCTTACAAACATCTTAAAACTAGATGTTTATTCCATATGTGTGCATAAAAGTTTATTTTTCATATGTGTGTATGAGAGGTTTTCACTAGTGTGTATAAGAGGTTTTCACTATTGTGTATGAGAGGTTTTGTTTTCACATGTGTGTATAAGAGGTTTTCACTAGTGTGTATAAGAGGTTTTCACTAGTGTGTATGAGAGGTTTTGTTTTCATATGTGTGTATAAGAGGTTTTCACATCTGTGTATGAGAGGTAACTTGGAATAATGTCCCTGGTGGCCCCTCATAAGATTGGGCTGCATTGGAGATGTGTCTGATCAAACCTTTTGAAAAATATTTCAGATCATTCACTCACTGTTCATCTCCTACAGCCTGAGAGTTTGGTTTGTGTCCTGAAACTGTCTTTAGGCTCTTCCAAACCAGTGACAGCTGGTGGTGATATTTGTTGGGTGGGTAATAAATGGTGAAGCACTCACATTGTGTCTCCCCAGAATGGCTACTAATTTCTTGAGCAGAATGAGAACCTTCTCTGCCACAGATCCAATTCCTCGTGTGCAAAGTCATTTGCACTGTGCTCAACCACCACCAGAGGGAGATCTCGCTCCATGCACATGCCTGCTGTCAGCTTGCTGTCTCTGAAAGTTGAGAAATGAGACACTGCACAGCCTCAGAATGGGCTCTGAAAACTTAAATCACAGGCCAAAGGAAAGATGAGGAAATCTCTTCACTTTTAGAGAAAAAAGGAGTAACATCCTTCATGAACACACCAAGAGTGCAACAGCAGCTTTCCCACTCGGCATGGCCACCAGAGGGCCTGCGCACCCCCATACTTGATGTCTTCATGGGCCATGTTCAGATCTGTGCAACAGCAAGGAGCTGCAGGTGCTGCACCGTGTGAGTGCCGCTGAGCATCCGCGGCCGTATGAGCGCCCCTTAGCAGCGCCCAGCAACGGGAGGTGAAGATTACATTGAGCCGCTCTTATCGTGGGCTGCCCATTTGATTTGATATAACACACAGGTGCACAGGCTAGCCCAATATTACCATCGGTCCACCGGGCGAATGCCTGGTGCCAGATGTGACAACAGAATTTAATGACAATATTACATGTGAAGAAGGCAGTACAGTCACTGCTTGCTGCTTTTTACAAAGTTTTATAAATGGTTGAACCCTAATCTGCTTTTTAGTAAAAACTGGTGGAGCTTTGGGGTCCTATGAAAAAAATAAAAGCAAATAAAAAAAGTGGTTAATAAAAAAGCTAGGTCCAGTTTCACAGTTTTCTGACTTGAAGCTTGTTTTGGGATTCTAGAGCTGAATATGAACCAAAGTTTGACTTGTCAACAGAGTCTCTAGGCAAATAAAATGTAAGAAATGTATCATCTATTTTTTTAAAAGTGGGATGCAATAATCTTGACTTTCCCACCCAAGAGTAAAAACACACCAGGTTGCTTAGCAACAACTACAAAACATTTGTAAAGAAATCTTTATTGGGGTAAAAACCAATTGGACTGTCTTTTTCTGTCAGCTTGAAGGCAGCGGTCAGCGGTCCAGGCTAAACGCCAACAGATTTGTTTTCTAAAGAAGAGAAAAAGTGTTGGTCTGCAGTGTAATTTGTCCTAACAGCAGCTCAGCTCCACTGCTGGGATGTGAACATGTAACAAGGGGCTCCATTAAGGTGACAAACAACTTTGTTTTGTTCAGTATTAAATACTTTGAATAATGGACATGTTCAGCAGCATTCAGATCTCTCCTGTGTCTCTGAAAATAAAGTGTGTCATAGTGTGAACACACATGAACTCATTTTGAATGTTTGCTTTTTATCAGCTCAACTAAATACATCTAAATATGTTTAGAAATTAAGGGATGTCTGCAGAAGTAGGAGAACCTCTGTTGATAAAAACTTCCAAATTAATGTTATAATACATAAATAATACATATAAGATGCATTTTGTCAAAAAAATGTCTTTCATTCAATTCAGATTTTAAATAAGAGTTTTGGAAATTGTAAGAGTAAAAACACAGAAACAAATCCTGATGACATTACTTGTTTCATTTATAGCTGAAAAACACAACTCAGTTAGGAAATATAACATCTTCCCTGTTGTTGTTGCTGTGACTATAATGAAAATGTGAAGACAAAGAAATCAAAACAATCAACTCAACAAACCTAGAAAATCGAATACTTCATGAGACCCTTTGAATGTTTCACATACTTAGATTTACTGATCTTTGTTTTTGTTTTGTTTTTTAACAAAAATCTTATTTGTTCCTAATATTGAAATATATTTTTTTCAATAGGGGAAAAAATATCCCCATAATTTTTTAAAAGAAATATTATTTTGTAGCCCACAAACTTTGTTAACTGGAATATTTTGGCCCATGTGACAAAAGATTTAGACACCACTTGTCTCCATCCAGTGAAAACAAAGAACGAGTTCTTCTACTGTTTGACAAATCTGGCAAGAATCCAAAAATTAATTTCCTTTAAATCATCCTTTAGATTGCATTTTTTAAATTCACAATTTCTGTCATATATAATCTAATAAAATGCTTAAACCGGTGTTTGAGTCATGACTCTGTGAGTCACTGAGAATTTGCTGCAGCAAACATGAAGACAAAAAGACTTGGAGGCAAAAGATGAAAACCACCATATGTTCTGCTCATTCCATATAAATATCAGCTATAATCTGCTAAATTCTGGTTTATCGTGCAACATGGATGACGTGCACATTAACATGCGGAGATGTGTGCCATTCACACCATCTGGTCTCGTGTGTTTTCAGCGTGCTCATCTCAGTGCTTTTCTCTAAGCAGCTCACATGTATCGTTACATATCAGAGCAGATGGAGACGCCTGCAGGCGGTCGGATGTAAAACTGAAAACGTGAACTGAGCTGAGAGTAAGATCTGTGCAGACAGCAAGGAAATGTTAGCATGTCTTCTTTACTTTATGTCTTCTAATCAGAATTCATATAGATTCTTTATTTAAAAAAACAGTTTGGCATATTATGATTGTTTTGGAAAAGCAAAGGATGGGAAAAAAGCCTTGACAGAGAATTTAAACATGGTAATAAATAATCCTTAGAAAACTCATCTGATGGCGAGTGTGAGTATTTTATTTATTTATTTATTTATTTATTTAACATGTTTTAGGAGGACAAACCCCTTGAGATGAGGCATCTCATTTTTGAGGGGGTCCTCTTTTAATATAACAAACAAAATTAGGACAGCAAGTGATTAACAACATATAGCCATATCATTTGATTACTATTTAATGAACATTATTTGAGTGTTTCTTGTGTTGGTGAACAGTTTAAATATTTTTTGTACATTGCAATCAAGTTTAACAGTGCATGAAATATTATGTAATGATCACGTTGTGTTATATGGGTGTGCAAATATTTTATACACTAAATAACACAATGGCTGTCAAAAATGATAAAATTATGCAAAATTATTAGTGTGCATGGAAAGAGAAGAAAATTCTGATCATTTATATCCAAATCAAAAATGGTACTAAAGAAATTTAGTGTTTTATTGCAGATCTTAGTCATATAAACAAAAAGTGTAATGGATAAAAGATAAAGCTTCAGGTAAAAATTAGAGTTTGACTGTTAGTAGATTTGTATCATATTTACTCTTTTGATGATCCACAACATTTTGTTTGCACGTTTGTTTGTATTATGATAAGTAGGCTGATTCCCCAGACAGATTTATAATGATAAAAAGCAACAACAACAACAACAACAACAAAACATATTAAACCATTAACTAACTTGTAAAGGGTTGTTATTTTAAAGTTTAACTTACAAGAAAATCAACCATCTGTATAAACATGGCACACTTCTACTGTATGTTGAAGTTCCTTCAGTGTTTTCATCTCTACAGTCATTGCTGTTACATTTTTCTCTAATTCTTCTTTTTCTGGGTGCCATTCAGCTTAAATGCCACTTTAATAATCAAAATTGGATCCAGGCTTTCTGTTTGCTAATTTGCTTTAAAAAAAATCTCATGTTACCAAAATATATGTTTTGTTTAGAGATCAACTTAATGTTTAAGGGAAACAAAACAAAGAGTTACCAATAACTTGAACTGCTGCTGAAACAAAAATGATGCATGACATCCATCAGGGCTGAAATTAGCAGGAAAAAAACTTTATCTTATTGAACTTTAACAATTATACTAATGCTTAGATGAAACTTCTGGTGATTATGTTTTCACCAACAAGAACCATCTGATATTGCCAAATAGTCCATTTCTCCCTGAGGTGGATGGCATGTCTGGCTTTACACTGGCTAACTGGGATTTGAGGAAGCTGTAGTGCACTTGCACTTCATGGCCAGTAGGTGGCACTGTGTATAATGGCTCACTAAGGTCTAATGAAGTGGTTTATGTGCATTTACACTTTCTGGTCCTGTAGTGACCACTAAGTGTGAAATGTTATAATATATATAATAACAAAAATGTGTTAATAATAATAATAATAATAATAATAATAATATTGTGTTTTAAACAGACATGTATAGGTGTAACCGTGTCCCTGGTTGATACACCCTTCTCAGCCTCATGAGGCACAAGTTGCTGTTGCTAATTTGTTATTAGTTAGAGATTATCACCTGGGAGAGAGTGATAAGAGGAGAGTGTTAAACCCATACTTCAGCAGAGACTGACCTGAAAAGCTTTGACTCACACATGTCTTCAGTGTGTTGTTTAGTGTTTAATTAATTTTAAAAAGTTTCAACAGCATGAACTCTAGATGCATGAAGATTCCCATTTTTAATTCTAGTTTGGCGCTATAATAAACACATTAATCCCTCAAGTTTTCCTCAGCTCTGATTAAAGTTTACACACACTCATAATTAAACAAATGTGTCTCCTTACTTTAAAACAGGAGCTATTTCCTCCACGTTTCCACTGCCAGCTCATACAAGCAGCATCTTAAGGATTCCTACGGAAGTCCGAGCTTATCAAGCTGGAATTCTGTTTATCTGTGTGTGTGTGTGTGTGGCTTTGCTTGAAAGTGTGGCAGTCAGATGCTTTTACACTTAACATAGCCACGGTAATATGGGATTAGGCTGTACATGCTCTCTTGAAGCATTAACAGCCAGGGCACAGGCGAGCAAGTGAGCAGTGGTCGTATTAGTCAGCTTTGTCCAAGGCAGCAGCTTCTCTGACAAAGCTGAGTAGATTTATCTGGCAACTGCGTCACAGATTCTGGGATACAGTACAGGTCACAATTCTAGCTGTTTCTGTCCGATACAGATCAGGTACTTGATGGTACCTGCCCTCATTGCACGCCTCTCTTTCCTTTTCTTTGTGTATAGTACAACAAGATGATCTATCGAAGGTGAAATGCAAGGTTGTCAGCATGGAACACGACCAGCTTTGAAGAGATAACAACCGCGTCTGCATGTGAGACAGGATTACAGAGTCACCATGTGACGGACTGTTCTGCCCTTAGACGGACCTCTAAGAACAGACAGGCTAAATCTGTCCAAGACAACCTCTGGCCCTTAAATCTCCAAATGTAAACAATACAGAAAACCTCTGAGAAAACTGCACAACTAACTGCTCCTAACATATAACAAAGGCTGGAGAAGACTCTTGTGACAAACTTGGTAGAGCAGAATAGTTTCAGCATCTTAAGTTATATTTTGAGTTTTATAAATTAGCTTATTATTACTTTTACTTGATATTTTGTTTTCTTTTTGGTCTAGATTAGGCAACCATTAACAATGCTGTCAATAATTAGCACTGGGTGCTGAGCATTGATAAAAATGTTGCTAACGCCTGAAAAAAAGATGTTATAAAGCAGCACAGAGCCGTTTCTAGGATCTGACCTTTCAGGGTTCTCCGCCTCCAGTGAACAGCTGAAAGTGTCTCGGGGCTGGAACAACAGTTCAGTCCAGTTTTGTGAACTTTTAGAAAAGGCTAAGACTTTCATTCAACAGCTTGTCCATCAAGAATGCCTGCAAGATTGCAGTAAAGAGGAAGTTCCAGTCTTGTGGGGTTTAATTAGTTAATCATCAACATGCACTGTCAGGAGGAATATTAAAAACGGCCTCTTGATCAGTCATAGTGAGCACTGAAATTCTTTGAGTGACTCACTTCTCTTATTTCCAATATGTCTGCAGAGTCTACCTAAACAGAAAAATCACAGTCAAAATAAAAGTCATTTCCCAAATCTTCAACTTATTCCAGTTAGATTTCAGCAAATGCAACCAGAATTTACTAGTTTTGGGTCAAACTGGACCTGTCATCATTTATTCCATCCATTAAACTATGATATAATTACAATGGGTTTGAGAACTATAAATCCCCACTTATGCAGGCTGCTTATCTGTATGTTCATCTCTGTTTATCGCCAAGGCCACACCTGTCTATAAAGAGCCACACTCTGTAATGACTAAGTGTGTGTGATATGTGCAGCCCACGTGTGTGTATACAGTATATGTAAATGTGGCTAATGACTGCAACTGGACACAAAAAGGCTGAAGATGTAATATTCTTTACAAGCTAAATCAAAGACATTCACAGTCTGTGTAATTTTTAAATCACTACAGGTGAGATTTCAAGGAACACATTGTTGCATTAATAACCATGAGTTAGTGAAGTATGAATAAAGAATTTGTACTCTACAGCCACAGTAGCACTGAGGTCCTATTTACAGAAACAAACTTTAAATAGTATTTATTATTGATATGAATTGATTTTGTTTAATCTTATTCTTTTTATTTATTTACAGTGAGTTGTACTTTTCATGTTGCAGCCTAAACGCATAGATTGCAATAAAACTGTGAACCTTGATCTTATTAGCAGCTTTCTTAGACACAAACTTAATGAAGACTTTAAAAAGTAAATTAATACATAATGTTCTAGTAGATTGGTCATGTCTTCACTGTAGAAAAGTTGTGGCTTGATTTAAATTGATTAAAGCTGGTCTGTTTGTGCTCAGCTACTTTAAATTCGAGGTTTGTTTTGGTCACAGTAACAGAGTGCCAAAACTTGGATTCGTTTTTTTCTCAGTCACTTTCCTGTTTCCTTGCCATTTCACCCTCAGGCGTCGAATGGCTCTTGTCCTGCTGACAGACCTTTTGTTCTCTGTGGGGTGAAACCATCACCACCACTGAAACCCCAAAGGAGTGGGTGGCTTTAAAAACATGGTTTAACAACACAGAATGCAGTGTTACTTAGACAACAGGTGAATAAACATGTAACAAATAAAAACATGTAAATTAACAAGTAAAGACCTCATGTCTAGTGTTTGTTTATCATACATTTGAACTTCATTTTCTTATTCCTGGCTGAATTAAATATATTGATTTAGAAACTATTAAATACAATTATGAATCTACAGCCCTCGCATCACTGTCTTCCGCTTATCTGGGTCCGGATCACAGGGGCAGCATCTGCAGTAGGGAAGTCCAGACCACCTCCATCTCCTACAGTGGGACTCCTAGGTGTTCCCAGGCCAGCCTAGAGATCTAATCCCTCCAGAGTGTCCTGGGTCAACCCATGGGCCTCCTGCTGACAGTACATGCCTGAAACACCTCCCCAGGGATGCATCCAGGCTCCTCTTGCCTTGGAAGAACAGTGTTTCTATTCAGAGTCCCTCCTGGATGTATGAGCTCCTCACCTATCCCTAACACAGACATCCTCCACTCCACAGCTGCACCTAGAAATTCTGTCCATAAAACTTATGAACAGAACTGGTGACAAAGTCAGCCCTGACGAAGTCCAAACCTCACCGGGAACAAGTGACTAACTTACTGCGTACGTGGACCAGGCTCACTTCTCTGGTACAGGACCTGAATGACCCTCAACAAAAGACTATCCACCCCATACTCCCTAAGCACCTCACAGGCTGAACCTGGAGCCATAAGCTCAACAGTAGCAGGGTGGAAAACGACAAATATGAACTCAGTGTCGCCCACTGCCCAGAACCAATGCTATGTGTTGAGATGAGTCAGACTAGCCGGTACTACTCAACCTCTTCCACAAGCCTTAGATGAGTGATGCTCCATGTTCCAGTAGCCAGTTTTCAGGTCTAGGGATTGGACCGCTCATTCTTCTGCTACTCAATCCACAATGCACCAAACCCTTCATGCTCTTCTAGCAGGTGTTGGGTCCAAAGGATGACAAGCCCATGTAACCACATGGGCAAAAGCCAAGCCACCAGTCACTGTACACGGACCCCAACCCCAGGACTGGCCCCTGTGTGCGACCCTGGTAATCCTTCAAGCCTGGTTCTCATAGCTTACTGTCACTTATGGGTACTCCTCACAACCCCACCTAACAAATCTGAACCTTTCCACAGGCATGCAACCTAATATGTGAAATTATCCAGCCAAAAAATTGTTTTCAGAATTGTAGAATTTAAATCTGTATTTTGTTGTGAGCAGTAGGCTGATCTGCTTCTTAATCACAACAAATGTGTCCTCCTTTATTGGACCCTTATTTTCATTTACACCATGCAGCCTCCTGCTAAACCAGTAACTTGTTTTAACCTTGTTCTAAACACAGCTTGAGTAAATATTTAAGCTATACAAAAGGGGAGCTTTGGCCTTTGAACATGAGTTCCTGTGTTTATATCTGATAAAACACTACTCCTTTCTGTTTGATCTTTTTGGAGGTCTGCTGTGATGCGTTCAGGTGCATCCGGTCTTCACAGCGACAAATGATGCAGAAGAGATGTGTAGAGGAGTGCTGCATCATGGAGGTTTCAAGCAAACCTTCTCAGCCACGAGTCTTGTATGAATGGAGTAATATTTGTTTTGCACCCCTGAGGAATTGTGGGTGACGCATGCAGTCGGTCTGATGAAGTAAGATGTTTACCAGCTTATATTTCAAGTGTATGGTGGGTGCTTGACCTACTTCTTCCATCTCTGCCTTGTCCAAAGAGTGTTAGAGATTTTGAATTTTGCATGTTTGTTGCTGAGAGCCATCCCCATCACAATCTACCTGATGCACAACGACCACCACAGCTGACATTTGCAAACAGAAAATGGTTATAATTTAGTTGATTTTATAGAAATTAAGCTAAAATTGGGACGTGGTAGCAGCCAAGAGTTAATATTCTATTCTGAATAATACATTTATCATTTGATCAAAGGTCTCAGATTTGTCTTATAATTGCACAAATCTAAGTGAAGTGTTTGTCCTCAGATGTACTTCTCCAGACGTCTAATCTTGCCAGTCCTGCAGGAATCCCACACTTGTTAACTGCCTGTTGCATGCCAGCAGCCTTCATACAGTCATTGTTAGCCCTCTGAAAAGGGCTCGTTTTTTTAAACTGAGTATGTACAAGCAGAGAAGACACGCTGCCTTATTAGGCTTTGTTATAAGCTGACACGCTGCTTGTTTACATTTTCTAGATAACGAAGCACATGTTGCAAAAGGGGGGGGGGATTAAAAATAAATTCCCTGCTAGAAATAATCCCAGCATGAACTAAAAAAAATAACTTTTAGATAAATGTTAGAGAGGGTAATTATGGGAGTTTTGTGTTTTTATAGTGAGCTAAATCCTCACTGCATCCTTTTGTTCCAGATCATAAATCAAGATCCACCCACACTCAGTCCTCTGAAATATCCTCTGTCTCCAACATGAATAAGAAGTGTGTGTCGATGTGTGTGTGTGAGACACTCACTCATCCCCCACCACTGGGCTGTGTGTGTGTGTGTGTTTGTGGGCAGGGAGTAGTGGAAATTTACAGTCTTCTACGTTGGTACCTGAGTTGTCTGTGACAGCGAGGCTGTGTCCAATCTCCACTTTGGATTTAATTGTCTTTAGCCAAGAGGCGGGCTCTGCCGTCAGCTCCACTTCTTGTGACCCCTGTCTGCATAAAGGCATTCAGTACAGAGGAATGGTGACAGCTGAGGGAGAGGAACACTATACATAGCTGCAGCCATGAAGGAAATGTAAGTTTTTTTTAATTCATTTGTCTTAAAATTTGATTCTCTTTAGGTTTGATTTATGCTTGGACAGATTTTACTTTCTTCGAATCAATTTTAAAATGTTAAAAATAATATTAGTGTAATAATCTGTTTGATACTGAAGACATTTCTTTAAGTATTAGGGAAGCAGCAATAAACAGGCTTTGTGTTCATTTTCAGTGATTCATAACGCTGTGAGGAAGAAAGAGGAAGTGGTTTTATGTGTGCCACTTGAAGGATCCAAGTCTCGTGTTTTCCTGTTTATGACTTTTGGGCTGAATCATGAGGACGGTCTCCTCTGACAGCTTCCAAATGTGCAGGCAGGCAGGTAAAGGTCCAAACGCCTGCGAGTAAAACGGGAGAAAGGGATAAAGAGGGAGGGAAACAGGATGAGAAATGGAGTGTGCAAGAGCTGATCCGGTTACGTAAGCAGGTTTGAGAATGGAAAGCAGTTGGAGTTGACTTGTCATGCACAAGAGAGAGAGGGAAATCCTGGAAAATGATGGGACACAGTGCTGCACACAGCATGAGTGAACCCAGGAGACACAAAGTTCCCTCAGAGGGATGTGAAAGCTGCTGGTCATCATGTCCTTTCTTTCCTATTATTGTCATGATAATGACATTGTTGTTACACATTTTTTAAAATCATGATTTTTGTTCAAATGTTCACGGTAAACTCTGGTCAACTCCTTTGACGGTTGATTTTTTTTCTGATCTTTTGTCCCAACTTCCGCCTAAACATTGTTTTGTGGAAAAATTAAGGGGAAGTATTTTGTGTTGCTTGGCGAACTTCTCTATTTGAGATAAACTTTAAAGGGAAGGAAGTTTTCTTTTTTTTGCATCAGATTTAAATGCAACCTCAAACCACTTTAGTCCTTTAATGTGTGCCAGCTAGGAGCCAAAACACAATCAGGTAATTTTCTGTCATGTTATGGTTTTCTTCTCTCCTCTTGTGGGAAATTAGATACCTTGCTCAGTAATAACAAATCTGATTTGTGAGGGTGGTTTACAGTGTAAACAGTCATGTGATCTTAAGCTGTAGTAGCTCTCCGAGAGCAGACACCGCTTTGGGAATGCAGGAGGGATATCTGGTGTCCTGAATTTGGAATACATCTGGCTGACTCACACTTAAAAAACTCAAAATATTCCCTCTGGTTCAAGCTGGGTCCTCCTTTCCTTTTTCGTCAAGCAAGCCCCCTGTGAGTAGAAGATCCCTGGAAAATGAGGAGTGTTGATGCAAATGTTCATTCATTTGGAGACTGCTTAGTTTTGAGCTTTAATTTGCATCTAAAGACTAATAGAGTAATGTTTACCCTTTAATTCACTTTCAACTCCCTAAACATTTAGTCTGATTGACCTCAGATTAGCAAGATTATCAGCACTGAACTGCAGTCAGGGGACAGTATTATCTCCCTAATGCTGCTCCCTGTCTGCTGCTTCATCCCTCTCACCTCTGTCTCCTTCATCATCTTTACACGTGTGTTTATTATTCTTTTAATTTCTGTTTGTAGCATGGCACAAAAAGAGAAGCTCCAATGCCTGAAGGACTTTCATAAGGACACCCTTAAACCTTCACCTGGAAAGAGTCCGGGGACCCGTCCTGAGGACGAAGCTGAAGGGAAAGTCCCTCAGAGGGAGAAGTGGGCCAGTAAGCTCGACTTCGTTCTGTCGGTGGCCGGAGGCTTCGTCGGATTAGGAAACGTGTGGCGGTTTCCTTACCTTTGTTATAAAAATGGTGGAGGTAGGTGCAGACGTACACATCAGACGCAAGACCTGTGAAGATGATGCCTCATCTCTGAATGTGTATTCCTCAGGTGCATTTCTCATCCCTTACTTTATCTTCCTGTTCGGGGGAGGCCTGCCTGTGTTTTTCCTGGAGGTTGCTCTGGGTCAGTACACCTCTGAGGGAGGGATCACCTGCTGGGCCAAACTCTGCCCCATCTTCACTGGTCAGTCCAAGCACAGAAACAAACTGCATCTGACTCTGTGAACAGAACTCTGCATCACTGCACAAACCTCTCATGACAACTTCGTTTAAAATTTAATGTTGAGTAAAAACATCATTTATCTGGACAAATGCTCTGCCCTGATTTCCCTCCTGCTTCATTCCAGCATTTATAGTGTCGACGTTATATTCCGCTAAAGCGCCGTTTAGAAAGTCTAATCTTAGATTTATTATTTAGTATTTAGACATAAATATTTAAATACACACAATTTAGCTTAAAACATACATGAATAAAACCCCAATGTTCCATGAAAGAGTTCATATCACCTGCTGACTTTAATGCTAGAGAGTTTTAAACAAAGATATTTTATGTAGATATGAAAGATAGTTCATAATGGCATTACATCCCTTTTGGTTCACATATTATAGGGTAAGCAGCCATATTTGATCATTTGTACATTGTGGAGTTTTAAAATGACTTATGAACATTTGATAAACATTATAGTTTTAAATAAGACTGTATTAACAGCTAAGGATAAGAATAAACATATGCAGGTCAGGAACAGAACTTCTGGGATGATGAAATGTGTCGTGGAGGAGAAGATTTGAAGGCAGGAGTCCTTGGTAAACTATGGCAACCAAACCTATGATGATTCAATAGGTCCAGGGATGAGAGTGAAGGAAGGGGGAGGGTCCACGCCATGGGCGAAGATTTGGCATGGACAGAGGTGACGTGTCCCCACCAATAATTCGATCCAAGGGTGCAGAAATAGCTCTGCATCCCCTTTAATAATACGTGCAGCCCAATGGACCGAGGTGGTGCGCTGCTGTGTGCGGACCTGTGTCCAGGGGAAGGAGGAGTATCTGGATCAACCAGGATGCACGCTGCAGTCTGTGCTCCCAGACACACCCCTCTCCCTGGACAGAGGTCTGCGCATCGCCGCACTGTTTACGCCAGTGACAGCATCTGATCTGGGTCTGGATGTGGGATGTGGACTGGACTGGACTGGCTGTTGGGCATTTTCCTGGTAAGGGTAACTTTGGTCCGGTCATGCAGCCTGCGTCTTACTTCTTGTTTTGGATGACTGACTCCAAAACTTAATCAGCTGTAATGGTCATTGTCTGAAAGTTTAAACTAAAATCCTTCTACTGTTTGATGAGATATTTTACTAACAGACTGATGAACTCACACAGACACGAGCAAAAAGAAAACCACCCGCCTTCCCTCTGTCTGCAGCAGGCAATGATACTGCAAGATATGTTCAAACACAAAGTCACCGTTGGGTTGCAGATTTTCTGTAATCTACTGAGTTTCGGTTACCATAGAAACATTAAGTTGCCAGGCAATGATGTTGTCTCAACTGTATTCCCATTTTTGGACTTGTGTAATCTTTTCATTTGCTTATCTAACGGTAGATTATAAATACTACATGTTCTCAGTCTCAGACTCTACCTCATCACTTTTATGTGCCTCCCTTTAACTCTGAGCGACAGCTGTAGACAAGCATTGGTGCGCCGCACCCTCAGCAGCTGCCATGACACCTTTTACTAATGTCCACGCAAAGGAAAGTCACACGTAGCTCCATATCTTTAGCAGCTATCACTGGTTCAAGCTGCTGCTCTTTCTAGCAAAGCAGAAATGGGCCAATCACAGATCTCCAAAACTACCCAGCCTTTTCTTTTTTTCTCATCACACAGACAATCTGTGCCTTTACTCACATTGTCGGCACACAGACAAATACACACACACCTGTCACAGCAATGTCGGTCAGAATGTGGGAATGAGGAGGTGACGGAGATGATAAGTTTAAAAATACTCTGGAGTGGTGGAAGAGTACCGAGGATTTCTGTGTTCAGGTTCTTGACAAAGTCATCTAAATATAGTATAAATACACAAAATACGTCACAGTCAGTCAGGCTATAGCTTGGAAATGTTCCCTTCTGTATAGTCAGATGTTATAGCATGATTCTGAAGTTTGAATGCTGTTAAAGTGGGTATAATTATTTATAATGTAGGTCATTTTATTTTTATAGAGCTCCCTAAAGCGATGACTAAACTATCTGCTATTGTCTTGCCTCTGTTTGGACTCACCACCCCACACCAAACTTTAATATAGTTTAGTAAATGGCTGATACAGATGACACTAACTGTGTTTAGCTGATTATAGGAGGAATTTAACATTTTTATTTTATGTAATTTATTTAGCTGCTTTTTAAAACTTTGTACTAGAAGATGTTTTATAAACCTTAACATTTTTATGTCTTTATTTCTTACAGAACCTAAAAACCTTTTTGTAAAAGTTTCAGGTTTATGCTGCAAATGTAACTTTAAAGCATGCTGTCAGGCTCATTCTTTTTCCATAAAAGACATAAAACAATGTCTCTAAAATTTAAGGACATTTAATCAACACTGCTGAAGTGAAAACAAAAAAATCCTCAACTGCACTGCAAAAACTGATAAGAAAGTTTTTTTAAAGCCTTGTTTTTAGACATTTTAACTTATTTTAGTACTTGAAATAAGCCAAATCTTCTTAAATATGGTCACATTTTCTAGATTTGAACTAAAAACATATTCTAAATGCAGAAAAAAATTAGTTATTTTTAAGGAATCTAGCCAAGCAACTTTTACTTATCTCATTGGCAGATTTTTTTTCTCAAATCTATAAAGTTTGACCATATTTAAGAGGATTTGGCTTTTTTCAAGTAGTGCTGTAAGAATATATTTTCTTTTCAGACTAAAATATGTTAAAATGTCTAAAAACAAGGCTTTTTACTTTCTTATAAATCAGTTTTTGCAGTGTAGGCTCGTGTTTCACTACAGAACCAGGAGCAACAGGGAATGAACTGCCCTAAAACAGATCCAGCTGAGGATGTGCCCCCCCCCCCTCCTCCACTGTCATCTCAGGACCTCCTGGGTCACAGTAGATCTGGTTGCCATAGTTACCAAGGACTGCTCCCTTCAGATCATTTCTTTCAGCTACATCGATGCATTGTGTCATCTCTGATTCTGACCCACATATTTTAATCTTGTCCTTTATTGCTAACACAGTTTTTAAAAAACATATAATGTTTACAATTATAGCCATAGCTGTTAATACATTGTTCTTTATAGCTATAATGTTTATAACATGTTCATAAGTTATTTTTAAACTGCACAAGTGATCAAATAGGATCGCTTGCCGTGCTAATGGTTAAAAGTCAAATCAAAACATCCCAAATGGAGCTGTAGCTAAACTGCTCCCGTCCTCTCATATTATCTGCAGGTATCGGCTACGCTTCCATTGTGATCGTATCTCTTCTGAACATCTACTACATCGTGATCTTGGCCTGGGGACTCTACTACTTGTTCCAGTGCTTTCAGCCTGAACTCCCGTGGGCAAAATGCAACCAGCCCTGGAACACAGAGCACTGCATAGAGGACACGGTCCGCAAGAACAAGACCCTCTGGATGGCAGCCAACTCCACCAACTTTACTTCCCCTGTCACAGAGTTCTGGGAGTGAGTATTCACCGAGAGGGGCATGCCCAACTCACACTAACACACAAATACACACACACACACGTGAACACACTGAACTAACACTAGCTCTTTATCTGGCCTGCCTCAACATGTTTGACCAAGCTCCATTCTTGCATGATTTACTTTTGTAGAGTTCTCCATTTCCAACCATTTATTTGAAATTTCCCAATGCAGCTCCAAGTTGAACAGCTTAAGGTTCGAAACTAAAATAACCCCCCAGGAGTCTGTTTTTAAACTTCTACATGAAATGTCTCAGTTTGATGAAAGCTATTTATCAGATGTTTTCATGCTAAATTACAGACTTGAAGATTCTAGCTTTTAAAGGCTAAAATGTGCTTGTTTGAGGTCTTTACTGATGCTTTAGATTTGTTTTTTTATTATAAATTTTTAAAACTAACCAACAAAAACCCAAAACCTTTTGTGTCCCATGTCTTAACCAGTATGAATCCTTGTTGCCTCTGCAGACGCAACGTCCTGAGTATCTCCACTGGGATTGAGGACATCGGGCCCCTGAAGTGGGACTTGGCCCTGTGTCTCCTGGCAGTGTGGGTTATCTGCTTCTTCTGTATTTGGAAAGGAGTCAAGTCCACTGGGAAAGTGAGTGCTGAGGCACAGACACACTCTGAACTTATAGAGTCCTTCTTCAACTTACAGTTGCACAGAGAAAACCAACATGACTTGAAACAAAACCAACTCCAGGTTGTCCTGAAACCCACCGTTTGACCCGTAGATTGTCTGCTGTTATTTGCACCATTTCTTTGTTTCCGTCAGCAGCACGTTAACTGGGTCAGGAGCAACGCAGAAAAAAATGATTAACTCTAACAAGAGCTATTTGTGTGTTTAATTTCCCTCATGGAAGGTATAGTTCAGTGACGGGAGTGCCTTAAAAAGATTTAATGTTTAACCAGACGGCAGCTCAGGAGGCTAATTGCATCACATCCCATCATGAACACAAGCATGAAGAGTAAACGTTGTCCTGCACTGAGAAATGAGATTTTAGAAATAGTTTTGTGTTTATCTTATTGTACCTGCACTACGGTTAGCTGATCATTTCTTTATTTTTCCCCAGGTTGTGTATGTAACAGCAACTTTTCCCTTCGTGATGCTAATCATCCTGCTGGTGCGTGGCGTGACTCTGCCCGGAGCAGCTGAAGGAATCAAGTTTTATCTTTACCCTGACCTTACCCGTCTCCAGGATCCAGAGGTAGGCTCTTTGAACCACACCCTGGATTTACCTGTCCCTGGAATGTAGGTGAAAATGTACATTTAGCTCATTTTATGCTGTAAATCTCAAGCAACAACCAGAAATCTTAGCATAACAACCGGAAACAGCTGGACCCGCAGCTTAAAACAACAGAATTCCTGCTGCTGTCACTACTACATCACACTAAATGCTCCAACGGTGGAAAAACAACTTCTTTTTAATGGCATTGGTAGCCATTACAGAACTAAAGACATCCTGTTGCTGTCAGCACTGTAGAAAGGGCTGGACATAAGTCAGGCAGCAGAAGATAAAGGAGTTGTAATGAAACAAGGAAAAGCAACACAAAGGATGGAGCAGGAATCCAAACAAACTAAAATGAAAGCTTATCAGTAAAAGCTGAGCAGCTCTTCTGATTTTATTTTCAAAACAACTATTTAGACAAACAGTTCTCTGGAGTTATTACATCTAGCTTCTTCCAACTAAGACTGATAAAGCTGCATCTCCACATCAATGATCTGGAAAAAGGGATTCACGCTAGGATTACTGTAACTCCTTGTACGTCGGCTTGGATCACTCATCACTCCATCGCCTACAGACTGTCCAGAATGCTGCAGCTACTCTTTTAACAGGAACTAAAAGACGTGATCACATATCTCCAGTTCTGGCTTCCTTTCACTGGCTCCATTGATTTTAAGGTTTTATAGCTCACTTTTAAAGTTTTAAATTGTTTGGCCTCTTCATATTTGTGCAACCAAACTATGGCAGTCTTCAGTACTGTAAGATTTCCTGCTCTGATAGCACTTATGAATGCATAGCACACTGAATGACTTTCAGCTACTTTCACATAACTTTTTTGATTAAAATCTGTAAAATTATCAGAGTGATTTCAGAAGGTTAGCAGTTCAATCCCCGGCTCCAGCAGACCATGTGCTGAAGTATCCTTGAGCAAGATACTGAACCCCACCCAGGGGTTCAGAGGGGTCCAGGGATGGACCAAATGAAGAGAAATCATTTACCCAATTGGACAATAAAGGATCAATTATCAAAACGTACTTTCTGAGCATTTCCATAAGAAGGATCATTCTGTCTCCTCAGGTATGGATCGATGCAGGGACCCAGATTTTCTTCTCCTATGCAATCTGCCTGGGCGCCATGACGTCGCTGGGGAGCTACAACAAGTACAAGTACAACTGCTACAGGTGAGCTGAGCTCCCACTGGGAGGAGTGGGACTGTTAGAGTGACAGCAACTCGTGTCAGAGACGGTTGCGTGAAAAAAAGAAAAGAAAAAAAAAAGAAAATGGGAACTTCGGTTCCACCTGTGTTCATTAACAACCTCCATGACATATGTGTGACATAGGGACTGTTTGCTGCTGGGAGGCCTCAACAGCGGTACCAGTTTTGTGTCTGGCTTCGCAATATTTTCCGTCCTGGGCTTCATGGCACAAGAACAAGGGGTGGACATTGCCGATGTGGCAGAGTCAGGTACGAGGGTCCGAGGTGATGGCAGCAGTGATGGTGGGCACTGCTGCCTAAAGGAAAAATCACAAAAGACAATTGGGAATGTAAAAATCTTCAGAGAGTTCAAAGAAGATGAGAACAATAAGTAGCATCTGAAAAAATGATGCTGAAAAGAACAGGAATCGGCAATTGCACACTCCTTGAATAAAACCCTCAAATAAAGAGAAAGCGACCCCTCAGACCTGTTCCAGAACGTGACACGTGTTTCTCTGTTTTCTGATGACATTGTGTCGGTCCAATGCTGTGTGTTAGTGAGCGAGCGTCCACATTCAGCCTGCTCATACAGTTTGCTAGCTCCGTATCATTTGGCCACTGCTGAGAAGATTGGCACTGTACTGTGTGTATATTAAAGTGTACAACCTGAACCCTGAGGAGACATTTCTGACCGGCAGCACTGCTCCATAAACCTGTTAACACGCTGTGGATCTGAGGTGGACGCCACCGCTTCTGTGGCTCTCTTCCTGTGTCTTCTTTGTGTAATTTGAAGGACATGCAGATGTGCTTGAATCTCATGAGATGAAGCTAAATTTCATTCAAATGTAATTTTAAACAATAATTTTTGTAGAAAAATGATGTTTTTTTCTTTATTTGTTTACAGTAATTGAGGTTAAACTGACTGTCTGATGCTCTTAAGATGATCCTACAGATCTTTAGAAATTAGATTCTGTGGAAAAATGATGATCAATCTTTGTTACTGTTATAAATAGCTCCTTGAACAGCCTCAAGTTAGAGAACTACAGATGAAATGTGTCCACACAAACAAGCTAATGGCTAATCAGAGTCAGTCCAGTGGATGTCTGTGTCTGTCTTCATAAAACTAACAAATGTTTCTCCAAATTGAAGTCATTTAAAAAACTACAAGATCTTAATAGTTTATGACCTTTTAACAGAAACCTGAATTATGACTTTAAGATATCGTGTGATAATTTGTTTCTGTGTACTCTAATTGCACATAGTAAATACCAAATTGCAGCACATCATTTCATAAAGGATAGAGTTCATTAAAAGTGAATTATTGTTGATATATTTGTAATCCTTTGAGGCTGAGGACGAGAGAGTAACTGATACTCGTCGTATGATATGTGATATTTTTTAATGATTTTTATATGAAGACAAAATGATCAAGAATGCAGAGCAGAAATGTTTCATAATGTTATAAAAATGTTTTTCCTGCTAATTGTTCAATACAGGACACCCTTTCCAGTCATACTTTACTTTTGTTATACTCTTTAACAACTTAAAATAAGGTCAGCATTATCTCATATTTTTATTTTTGGCCACAAAGAAATTCATATCCCTCATTACATTTACCGTGCATATTTCCCCTCCGTGTTTGTGGTCCAACCTGAAACCAGATAGAAGTGTTAATCATGTCCCCGTCTCCCCGTCCCCTCTCTGTTCTCTCTCCAGGTCCCGGCCTGGCCTTCATCGCCTACCCTAAAGCTGTGTCCATGATGCCGCTGCCAACCCTGTGGGCCATCCTCTTCTTCATCATGCTGCTGCTCCTGGGCCTCGACAGCCAGGTTAGTGTTTTAACAGAATCCTCACATCCCTCACAGATTTTTTTTTTGGGTGTGTCGACTCAAACGTGTGAAGCTCAAATAGTCTGATTCCTATCCAACACATCCAAGGTATCCGATCCCTGACAGACACTAACACCAATCTGTTCCTACAAAGGTGTTTTATGACCCCCTTTGCTGTCGAGTTTAATGACCTGTTGTGTCTCAAATGAACTTTTTTTAGACGTAGGAGAAAGCTTGCCAAACTTTCACCTACAGAAGTCATTATGATAACCTGAATAAAAGCCTTTGATACGAGGCCGGGCTTTGATTAAGACCAGATAATCTAAGTAGACAAAACACAAATGTGCGCCCGTGGGATTCTTGAACTGTATCACATTTCCTGCTTCCAAGTGTAATTCTACTCCTGTACTAAGTCAGTCCTGCACATGTCCAGCTGCACATCTCAGCCAAGAGCGACATCAGACCGACGCTCTAAATTTGAGTTCATGTAAATGCTCATGCAAGTGTTGCTATTTCCATGAGAGGGAAATGGGGCCGGCGTGTGTTTGTGTGTTGATGGAATTTTCAAGTATACATTTCACTCAGATTTATCGCCCTGCATGCTACATTGTGTTTACATCACTTTTGCACTGTTGTTTAAGGAGTTTGTATTTGTTATTGTTCTTAGTGGATCAGTCTACTCTTTTGTCCCCACAGTTTGTTGAAGTGGAAGGACAGATCACCTCTATTGTGGATCTCTATCCATCCATCCTCAGGAAGGGTTATCGCCGGGAGATCTTCATCGCAGTCATGTGCTTCCTGAGCTATCTCCTGGGACTCGCCATGGTGACAAAAGTAAGCTCACCATGGAGTCACCTCAGTTCCCCTCACTGCGTCTCTGTGCTCATTTCCTGCTCCTGGATCGACAACAGAGATAACAACTGTTCCCGTTTGCTGCTGTGTCGTTACACCCAAATATGGCCTCCTATGACATTCATTAGTCCTATGCTGCATGTGAATGGAAAACTCTGGAATGCTGTTTTCCATTTAGAGGTTTACCAGACTTCAGTGACATCTCAGCACCTGTTGAACTCTGCCGCTATTGATTGGGTGCCAACATTCTGGTGTCCTACTTTCAATATCTCCTCCTGCTCTGCTTTATATCCCCTTCTTAATCACTCTGACCACCACGCACATCAAGGTCATCATTAACTGAGTTCTTGTTCTTTGTTGTTTTTTCCAGGGTGGTATGTATGTGTTCCAGCTCTTTGACTACTATGCAGCCAGCGGTGTGTGCCTTCTGTGGGTTGCATTCTTCGAGTGCATCGCTGTAGCCTGGGTTTATGGTGAGTGAAAACAACTACATCTGTATCATTTCAGCTAATGATTCACAGGCGTTAGATAAAAAGGCCGGAAGGATCGGTGGTGAACAAAGGTGGAGGGAGTTTTTACACGTCAGTAGTAAATAAGTCTAACTGCAGGGCTGTGCTCAGCCTTTGAGGAAACGAGAATGAAGCTGGCCCCCTGCTCGGCTGCCATTGGCCTCCAGAGCTGCCTCCAGTCAGAATATCTCCTCCTGCTGTTAGCAAAAACAAAACTCAGCCCAAAGGGGAAATCTTAATGCAATAAAAGCAATGCTTCACTGTACATCTAATGTTGTGGTTGAATCACACAGATCCTCTTTTCACTAACTTTGTTTTGAAGCTCTGTTTATGAGATCGCTGATTTCCAACTTTAGGGACAAAAGTGATACAAATCTGATGATAAAGCTGCAAAGTTCAAACTCATTGGAGAGTGAACCAGGGTGAGTCTGCTTTGTTAGACTCTAACTTACACAACTCTGAGAATGGGGTTCATAAATGTGCTCATTCATCTGAGACTTTGCAACCAAAAAAAAAAAACTAATTAAAAAGAAAAAAGTTATAATCTAAAGTTACGTGCTGCAAAGATTTACAATAAAGTTCACTCATGAGTTTGCCCAAACCGCTGTTAATGCCCATAATCAGTAATCAACTAATGATCTACAAAGGAGACATGTAAACATGAAGGATGAGGGCTTAGAGGTGATTTAACATGTTGAAACAATGCTCAGACTGTTGGCATCGTGTTTGGCAGTAACAGTACACCCTCACCTCATTTATTTTCCTCTTTGTTTTGAACAGGAGCTGATAATTTCTATGACGCAGTTGAGGATATGATTGGCTACAGACCAAACTCGTGGATGAAATGGAGCTGGACCATAATCACTCCTGTCCTCTGCATGGTGAGAGCAAGTGTGACTTTACTGGGTTGGTTGGGGGTGGGAGTTGAAGGTGCTGCCATTGAAGAAACATGTCTTTAGTTGACCTTTCTGGGTCGTGGCGGTTGTAAAGTCTGCACTGAATGCAACGTCTGTTTGTTTTGTCAGGGTTGCTTTGTCTTCTCACTGGTGAAGTACAAGCCTCTGACCTACAATAAGGTGTATGAGTACCCCGAATGGGCCATTGGTCTGGGTTGGTGTTTAGCCCTGTCCTCCATGATCTGCATCCCCATGGTGATGGTCATCAAGATCCTACAGTCAGAAGGGCCTCTTATCGAGGTGAGATCACATTAATTAGTTCACCAGGTCAGCGTCTGCAGTCGGTTACCTTCAGTTACTAATGGCTGCCACAGCTCAACACCACTGTGATGACAACAAACAAAGGGCTGCTTCATACTGCAATGTATTTGTTCTGTTGTTATTTTTAAAGAAAATGACCCAACTCCCAGTAAGGTCAGCTATCCAGTGATCTCAAAGTTGGGGTTGGGACCCCACTGTGGGCCATGAAACATTAAGTTTAGGTTCTTTAGATGATCTCCAGAAGGCAAATGAAGTTAAAGCCATACTCAGTAGCCAGGTAAACAAACGAGGTCTCGCTAGCTATTTTACAGAAACACGTCTCGGTGCACTCACCCCTCCCGTCGGGTAAAATCCATAGGCCAGCCTCCCGCGAACATGGGACCACGGTTTGCAAAGGTGACAAAGCAGAGTCTAACTCCAGCCGCAGAAACGTTCCCCCAGCTTTTCCTCTTTTCACCTCCAAACGTTTTTAGTTTTCTGCTAGCTGAAAATGTGCTTTTTTGGGGGGACTCTGGTATTTTTATCTTAAAATGGAATCACCCGCCGGCTCTCTGTCCTACTTCTACTTTCACTTTCACTTCCGGGATGTTCTGCCCCAAAATATGTCCGGGCGGATTAATGCCAATCCAAGCAGTGAGGAAATGCGGCAGACAGACAGCTGGATTGTCCAATCCTATCGTTTGGTCCGAACAATAGGATTGGCTGAAGTTTTTAGAGAACTGCGAGACAACTACTTTATTGATTTCTTTCATTTTTTTCCCCCCACAATATATTTATGGTTATACTATATTAAAACGTTGTTAAGAGGCTTTTAAAAAACGTTAAAAGCTACATTGTTTACCTGGCTACTGAGTATGGCTTTAAAAATAATTAGTAGCTGCATAAAAATGAAAACAATAGTCATTGTGACCATGTTTATTAACTAGAGGGGGTCAGAGAGTTGAGTCTTGTTATTGTTATTTTGTGGATCAGAGGCTACAGAGTTTGGGAAACACAGATCTTATGGGTTTTCTGCTTTTAGCACTTTTACTTCAAACCCAAACTGTTCACCTGCTGCTTTATCTATCCCACCCAGTAATGAGCAGTATAACCACTACATAACAGAAGATGACATAACCATTGACGTCACCCATTTAAACATAACATTTGTCATTCTGGCCCCCGTGGGCTTTGATTTAGGAGCACAGCGACAATCACGCCACCATGTATAGATGAGAGAGCAGTTAAACGAGTTGAATTAGATGAATTTTTTGCAGATGCATGATGATAGATGTTTGCCATTTCAGACCTGATCACTGTCATTTAGAGCCTCAAACCAGACGTGTTTCTGATGATCGTTAGTCTAATATCTCATCTCCTTCCCTCAGAGAATCAAAGCGGTGGCGGCCCCGGCAAAGTCAGACGTGAGCTCTCGCCCGAAAGAGTACAATGTGAAGTGCAGCGAGCTGACACAGCCCCTGGACCCAAACGGGAACAATGGCTTGATCAAGCCCACCCACACCATTGTAGAAACAATGATGTGAGCGCTCTCTGTGAGAGGAATAAGACTGATGTGCTTACTGCGTTATATTTGCTAACTTTGATAAAAGTAGGTTTACATTGTTGAATATATTCATATTAGAGATACTCTGGTTTGATTTCTATTAAGAGAGATATATATTATTGATGTAATTTTTTTTCTCTTGTAATTTTTTTACTTTACTGATATTGATGTTACAGTTGTTGCTGTAGTTGGCACTGATCTCAGTTCAGGCAGTATTTTCAGAAAGAACATGTTCAATGTTTACTACCTTTCTGTTGATTCCAGAGAGATTGTTGAGGAAATTACGGTATGTTCTGGAGGAAAGAAGAGGTATTTCTCATAAATTCAGGTAAAAAAAGTGGGTAAATTAATGAAAAAGAGTTTTAGAAAACCACTAAAACGCCCTTTAATGATCTTGTTGCCCTGACTAACCTTTAATTTCTAATGTATATATTTTAAAAGCCACTGTATGGACCTCATCTGTAAGGATTTAATACTGAAGGGATATTTGGGTCACTTTGAAGTGGTGTCATCTACCAGTGACATCACTTAAAGTAGGCGGAGTTTCTGGAAACAGGAAGTGATCCTCTGACTGAAGCAGGAGTCTGATCAGGAGAGACACTGCTGCTGAACGGTGATGAAATAGTTGCAAATTTCAAAGTATTTAAAACACTTCTTGCCCCAAAACATCATACTGATGTGTTAGCACATGTTACCTGTTTGTTGTTTCAGTGGAACATACAGTTTGATTGAAACAAACTAAAGAAACTGTCTCACACTAAATTGTAGAGGTTTACAAACAGGTAATATAGTGTTCTGATGCACCAGTTTGACTTTTTTAAGCAAAAGTTGTTTTAAATACTCAAAAATGAGCTGCTAGTTTGTCACCGTTCAGCAGCAGCGTCACTCTTGATCTGCAGAGGACTACTTCCTGTTTCTAGAGACCCCACTCACTTTGAGTGATGTCACCAGTGGGTATGGTTTTTTATTGTAGATAAACAACTGATAGAAAGCCAGTTGAAAAATGGCTGTTTTGAAGTGTGTGTCTGTGTAAGAGTCATAAATATCGGTGGTACTTTTTTAACTGGCCTCAGTTTGGAGAAACAGCTTTTACATCCTACAGGACCAATGAGCTAACGGCTAGTCTGGCTGCTAAAATGGATTTCTGCTGCCTTGCTACAGCTTCAATCTCCACATCCCCACAGCAATGCTATTTTTTAAACCTTTACACTGTCAGAAAACATTAGGGATGCAATCTACAAAGGATACAACAATATTTATCACTTTTACACAGACTTTCAAATGGCTAAAAAACTCCCTTTAAGGGGCAACATAGAGTGTAAAGAGCTAATTATACTTTAAGTTATTTGTTGAGAGAAATGCAAAGATTCATCATAAAAAAATGAAGATAAAAAAAAGAGCTAAGAGGGAGTGAGGAGAAAAGGGAAGAGGCATCTTAGAGTTGTCGTGCGCTGCCTCTGTGACTACTAAAGTCAGCCCCAGTGCATTTATCGAATCGTCTTTTTTGCACTTTATATGTCATTTCACCTTTATTGTAGTGTTTGTTCTTATTGTGCAAAGATTTGCACTAACATTTGCAACACATTTCAGGAGGAAATTAGCTTCTAACTTTTTGATATAATAATTAGAGCATCTAGCTGCCTCTGTGCTGACACACAGACGGAGTTAGGACTGTTATATCAATGCTCTGAATTCTAGTTATTAATGGGATCTGTGAGAACTGCACTTAAAAAAGTTACTTTTTTCTAAACTCTAAGCTCTCTCTCCTTTTTGCTCTGCAGAACGACTAGATTAGTCTGTAATGCAGAGCTGTGTTTGTGTTGTAGGGTTTGAATTGTTTATAAATCACATATGCCTTTTTCAAACAATTTTATACTGTTAATCATCTAAAAAACACCACTGAGAGTTTTACACTTCTTCAGTGTACGATAGGGAAAAATGGAGTGGTATTTTATGCTCTTTAAATTGTGTAATTAAAAAACAACTCACATGATTGGATAAGAGATTTAAAACAGTTTTCCTGAAATGTGCAGGAGCTACTTTAGAGTCTGCTGCTTACTCGGAAATTCAAATGTACCAAAGTCTTTATTTTTGTGTGTCAGATTAATCCCCTTTAAAATGCACATTGCATCTTTATTTCTGTATAGAGAAAATAAACATCTCTTTCCTTGTGAGTTCTTGCCATTTTTCTTCTAGTCTTTCAGATTTAGAGCTCATTGCATTTACAGCTTCACTGCTCTTAAGATTTCTTGTAGATATTCATCATTAAACAAAATCCATTTAGATTTCTTGTATATTATTGCTTCCTGATGATAGTAGCTGCTGCAGGTCCTCCTGTAACCAACTAAAATGTTTTAAAGTTCAGCTTCAGCTGACAGAAAACGGCAGAAGGAAAAACAGCTTGTTTCTTCAAGTTTTCGTGATGAGTTCGAACAGGCTCATAGTTTTGCCTCCTTACAAAATTTTGTCTCACTTTAATGTTTCAGCAAATAGACAAAAATAAGTTGTGTGAATTAAAAATGCAACTTTCAAGTGATTTCATTTATTAAAGGAAGAAACCATCTAATCAAAACTAGCCCTATGTGAAAGCAACACCCTCTTTTTGAAATAAAAAATTAACGTGATTAACTTCATGTTTGTAAAGCGGAGTTCAGCTCCAGCAGCCACACCCAGACCAGATCACACCCAGACCTGATCACACCCAGACCTGATCACACCCAGACCTGATCACACCCAGACCTGATCACACCCAGACCAGATCACACCCAGACCTGATCACTGACAGACCTGATCACACCCAGACCTGATCACACCCAGACCAGATCACACCCAGACCTGATCACTGACAGACCTGATCACACCCAGACCTGATCACACCCAGACCTGATCACTGACAGACCTGATCACACCCAGACCTGATCACTGACAGACCTGATCACACCCAGACCTGATCACACCCAGACCTGATCACACCCAGACCTGATCACTGACAGACCTGATCACACACAGACCCGATCACACCCAGACCTGATCACTGACAGACCTGATCACACCCAGACCTGATCACACCCAGACCTGATCACACCCAGACCTGATCACACCCAGACCTGATCACTGACAGACCTGATCACTGACAGACCTGATCACACCCAGACCAGATCACACCCAGACCTGATCACACCCAGACCAGATCACACCCAGACCTGATCACACCCAGACCTGATCACTGACAGACCTGATCACACCCAGACCGGATCACACCCAGACCTGATCACTGACAGACCTGATCACACCCAGACCTGATCACACCCAGACCTGATCACTGACAGACCTGATCACACCCAGACCTGATCACACCCAGACCTGATCACACCCAGACCTGATCACTGACAGACCTGATCACTGACAGACCTGATCACACCCAGACCTGATCACTGACAGACCTGATCACACCCAGACCTGATCACACCCAGACCTGATCACTGACAGACCTGATCACACCCAGACCTGATCACACCCAGACCTGATCACACCCAGACCTGATCACACCCAGACCAGATCACACCCAGACCTGATCACACCCAGACCTGATCACTGACAGACCTGATCACACCCAGACCTGATCACTGACAGACCTGATCACACCCAGACCTGATCACTGACAGACCTGATCACACCCAGACCTGATCACACCCAGACCTGATCACTGACAGACCTGATCACACCCAGACCTGATCACACCCAGACCTGATCACACCCAGACCAGATCACACCCAGACCTGATCACTGACAGACCTGATCACACCCAGACCTGATCACTCACAGACCTGATCACTGACAGACCTGATCACACCCAGACCAGATCACACCCAGACCTGATCACTGACAGACCTGATCACACCCAGACCAGATCACACCCAGACCTGATCACACCCAGACCTGATCACACCCAGACCTGATCACACCCAGACCAGATCACACCCAGACCTGATCACTGACAGACCTGATCACACCAGACCTGATCACTGACAGACCTGATCACACCCAGACCTGATCACTGACAGACCTGATCACACCCAGACCAGATCACACCCAGACCTGATCACTGACAGACCTCATCACACCCAGACCTGATCACACCCAGACCGGATCACTGACAGACCTGATCACACCCAGACCTGATCACTGACAGACCTGATCACACCCAGACCAGATCACACCCAGACCTGATCACTGACAGACCTGATCACACCCAGACCTGATCACACCCAGACCTGATCACTGACAGACCTGATCACACCCAGACCTGATCACTGACAGACCTGATCACACCCAGACCTGATCACACCCAGACCAGATCACACCCAGACCTGATCACTGACAGACCTGATCACACCCAGACCAGATCACACCCAGACCTGATCACACCCAGACCTGATCACTGACAGACCTGATCACTGACAGACCTGATCACACCCAGACCTGATCACTGACAGACCAGATCACTGACAGACCTGGAGAATTAAAGATCACTTCAACAGAACCTGTTCTTACTACATTATAGATCCAACGTTATGACCCCTGCTGAGGATTAAAGAACAGAAAGACTCGTCTCTCATTTAACAAAAACATCTTGGTGCTTCCAAAGACTTCTGGGAAAATATTCTGTTAACTAATGAGATAAAAGTGGAACTTTCTGGAAGGTGTGTGTCCCGTTCCATCTGGAGTAAAACTAACATGTTTTTGACTTACCAATGATATCAGTTGAAAGCTGCATTTTGTATTTACTCATGTTTTCTTTAATATTAAAAATGTGCTGATCTGAAACATTTCAGTGACATTAAATAGCAAAAAGAAGAAATCTGTAAGGGGTCAATACTTTTCACAGCATTTCATGTGTGTCAAAACCTTTGATTTCATTTTAGTAAGAACATTTATATTTAGCTGAATTCACTGTGGTTTTCGTTGAAGTCCAATAAAAACTGTGCATGTTCTTAAATGTAATCTCTAAACCTTTTAAAACTCAATTGATCCATAACATCTGAAACCAGAGGGAACCCTGAACCCAAACATGGATCAGTCGTCTCTAAAAAGTGTCACCTTATATTGGTGTCTCAGATTGATCTGTGGTTATACTGAATAACTTTTATCCTCTTATAAAGGGACATAAAAAATAAAACTATTAATATGTATCTGAGGATCTTTTGACTCAATTCAATTACACATATTTAGAGAGGATGATGAAAGAATGACCACATTCATTTTCACAAATTGCATAAAGATACCAAACCACATGTGTGTTTATAAGGATGTATTTGACAGTAAAATAAAACTTTTACAGTAAATCAATAGAAAAACCTTAAAAATGGCACTCCGTTTACAATATGACCTTTAATAGAAGACAAATCATCCCAACAATAAATTAACCTTCAAGGCTGCTACAAACGGGACGAAGCAACCAACAGATGACATGTTCACACCATCAAACACATGAAATGAAACAGGATTCGTTTCCAGATCTGCAGGTTTCGTTTCCTTAAAAAATAAATTAGTTAAAAAAGTTCTGGTCATCCTGCAGCAGCAGACTGTAGTGAGGAAAAGCCCCGTTGGCGCATTCTAACGTATGTTCATACTGTAGTATTTCAGTGAAATGGAGATTTGACCTTTTAGTGCATAAAAAACAAACAAACGCGAGTCAAAAGCAGCATCATAACGTGCAAATCATGAACCTGTAAACAAGTGTTTAAACCATAAAAACACATACAAAAAACAAATCAAAGAACTGTGAACTGTGGAAGGATTCAGAAACTTTCCATTGAGTGTTTGAGCAGAAAGCATGAGCTCATGTTTAAGGGGCTTTAGGATAAAGCTGCTGATTGCTGGCGAGTATCAGAGAGCATTCTGTTTATTTGGGAGCTCGTCCTCTCGTCAGCACTGGGTGAAGGACTGGAAACGAAGGCAGTGAGCCAACTCGTGGCTGAAATAACTCAAATAAGTGCAAAGTGCCTTGAACCTCCTGTGTGTCTACAAAACCTCCTGTGCACGGAACAAAAATCGTACAATGAGAACATGAAGCTTAATAAAATCAAACTGAGCGAGCAGCGTGTGATTCTCTCCAGGGCTGAGGCATGTGTGTGTGTGTGTGTGTGTTGAGGTCCTGGTCCCATCAGAAGCTGTGACTCCTGCGTTATATAACCCTGTAATGTGGCTTTGCCTCTAGTGAGAGAAAAACTGGAGGGAGGGGGAGGCATCATCTGAACACATCAGTGACTAAAAGTGGCAATCGTGAGCAAATGTGTAATTTTAGGAGTGAGGGATGTTTTCTGTCTGAGAGCTACAGAGGAGCAAACCTAACCGTGTGTGTGTGTGTGTGTGTGTGTGTGTGTGTGTGTGTGTGTGTGTGTGGTCCCAGTGCTGCTGTGTTTCTCCTCCTTTGTGTTCACAGGGCGATGCTGTTGGTCCTGTAGTTGGCGAAGCAGAGCAGTGTGTTTGAGGGCTCGTTACAGTCGCTGAGCAGCTCCGCGTCAGGGGCTGCCAGCGGATTCCTGCTAATGACCAGATCCAGGCAGTCTCCGGCCTCCACAATGAGAGGCACCGTTAGACAGCAGTCCAAGTCCCTCGTCCTCACTCGGTTCACCTGGAAAACCACGACCGTGTTCGTTAACATTCACTGCAGACTATTTATTTAAGCCTGTTCCTGCTTTTTTCTGTGTAATTTTGCTAGAATTTCAAACATCCTGACCCAAAGTCATGCAGAGAAACTAGTCCATGCATACATTACTGCCAGACTTGATTACTGCAATTCACTATTAAACAGGGTGTTGTAAACTTTCTTAGAGCCTGCAGCTAATCCAGAATGTTGCTGCCTGATGAGTTCTGATGAGAGATCCCAGTTCTACAGTTTTAGCATCACTTCACTGGCTCCCTGTCTGATCCAGAATTTCATTTTAGGTTTTGTTTCCAACTTTTAAAGCTCTCCTAGATCAGGCTCCAACTTATATTGGAGATCTTTTTGTTCCATACATCCCAACATCCAGTTGTTTTTCTTTGATAAATCCCATAGTTAGAGTTATGTTGGGTTATCCTGGCTCCTCCCTTTAGCTCTGCTGCTCTAGACTCAGACTGCTGGAGGACAAACTGACCACATCTCTCTCTACTCTCCATGATTGTATTTCCTGTTCTTGCTGCCACTAACTTCGTTCTGTTTTAGAACATTGACTGGTCCAGTCCTGTGTCTGTCAGGTCCTCTCAGACCCCAGATAGGTTCAAGATATTGAACCACACACACACACACACACACACACACACACACACACACACACACACACACACACACACACACACACACACACACAGAAAGGAATCCACTCTTTAAATCTAACCGATTGTTCAGACGCACCTTTATACTCTAAAACAAAAAAAATTAATAAAAGGTCATTTCTAACCATTATGAAACCTCAACATTTTCCAGTTGACCCAGATTGAGATTAGAGATTAACTGTTACTGTGCAACTGACTCAGGTATTAAGAAAATGGTTGATTTTTTCCCCTCTTTTAGCTCATCTTCATCTAAATCACACAAAACATTCAACATAATATTTAATAATCTATGAAAAGTGCAAGACAAGCTTTTTATTTGACACAATCATGAACAAAATAAAAAGGTTTATTAACCCATCTCTTATTCATAAATTTGATTTTAAATATTGTAAGGAATTCAAAAAAAATCTAAATGACTCAGACATCAACTTTTGTTTTCTTTATGTAATCTGTGGCAGAAAGCTTGTATTACAGGATCTACCTTAGAGCTTTGATGTAATTTTGTATGGAATAATAAAAGTTTTTAGGGAAAAAAATTGGTATTTTTAAGTATTTATTATTATTTTTATTGTACGTCTTTTAACTTTTAAAAAGAGACTAATGATACCTGGAGAATGCGGTCAAAAGGTTTTAAGCCAGCCTGGTCCGCTGGGCCGTCTGGTCTGATCATGTTCACGTAAACTCCTTTTTCTAGGAGTCCGTCTGACACGCTGAAACCAAAGTCACGGCTCTCCAGGTCCTTCCTTACAGACACCTGCACACAGGATAAGGTCATAGTTACAAACATGATGGATCAGTGTGTAAATATGAGTCTAAAAAGATCTCATCTGGGCAGAAGCATAAAGTGTCTGAGCCGCATGAGGCTTGTTTACATGTAAATCCAGATTAGTCATCCTTCTTTAAAATCCTGCCATATCAATGGAAAATAAAATGCCAACAAGTGCAGCAAAGAGCACCACAGTAACCTGGAAAAAGTCTTTGTAATCTACTGGAAACTTGTTTTTGCATTAACAGCAGTCTGGGGGGAAACAAATATTAACGGTAAACCTAACCTGCTGCTGCACCAATGTCTGTTTTTTAGCTTCCTCCATTGTGTCCATCCTCTGTGTGAACACTAAACAGTCTCCATCTCATTTAGTTCTCTTTGGATTGGAACGTTTCTGCACCAAATCCAAACTAGAAACAGCCTTGAAGGCCTTCAGATGACATTGTGTCAGGTCTAAACATTGAATTCTGTTATTGTCCATTAAAGCACAGCAAAGATGACATCAACAGACATATCAGGGAGGATGTAGATACTATCCCGGGTCATGGTGTGTGCAGTGCCCTCAGATCTGTTGTGTCATTGTTTGCTGTAAATACAAGTTCTGACTCAAGTGAAGAAAGGACGTGCAACCTGAAGCAAGTTCTGTTTCTTCTCTCCTCAGGCATTAGAGAAGTGGACTTGTACGTTTTTGTGTTGAGAAATAAATTTTGGGTGGAGCTTGTGAACACTTCTGCAAACTGTCTGCAGTTTGGAGAACTTTTTATTTTTAATGCATCCACCAGATGACTTGTTCTGGACTCTTGAATCCATGAAAAATACCAAAAATAACTCAGTACGACATAAAATAGTTATTTAGCACCAAAAGAGTGATTCACAAAGAGCTATAAGCTGAAAACTTGTCATTAAGTAGACAATCAACCAAAGGATGATCTCTTATGTTACGTTTATTTAGTCACAGATGCTTCTATCTAAACTAAGCGATGCACAATTTTTTTTATCTCAGGTCGCATTTTAGGGTGAATTTTTTTCCCCCATGTTACATGACTTTCAGATACTGTTCATCTGCGGTTTGTTTTGTTGCTACACCTGACACTTCTCTGTTTACCCCCTCTGAAGAACACACACGGTGTCTTGGTTGGACACAAGAACTGGACTGACTGAAAAAGCAGCAGAAGACTTTAAAAGAACTTTAAACATCTTATACTGCTCTCTGGTGATGCTATATGCTCTATTGTGTTGTAACTTGAGGAAATACATTCAAAACAAATTTAAGTTCAAGGTTATAAAAAAAAAAAGGTATTAGAATAATAAATAAAACCTCTTACAGCTAACTACCAGTCTCTTCATTTAAACGTATGAAGAACTAAATCACCTTGTGCAGTGCTAAGCCGGTAGGGGACAGGATTTCAGAGGAGTCCCTTTTGGCCCTGGATGATCCGTCTCTGGCTCCAGTCGACATTTTCAGGTTTTTGTTTTTAGCCTCGTGACTCCCTGCTTTGCTTATGGGACTAATGTCAGAGTGAAACATGGAGTCTTGGTGTGTCTTTGACTCCTCTAGGTACAGACTCAGAGCACTTCCTGTCATAGATGCCTGAAAAAATGCAAAGTGATGAGAATTATTTCATGTTACTGTAGCAGATTAGAGGCCAAGGCAGTGTGCAAAATCCTCCTTTTGTGAGTGTAGCAGCAGGGGCCGGCTTGTCTTGTCAGATTTAATAACAGATTACAAACTGATGAGGATCATAATGCTTCATCAGGCCTGTTCATTTAGGCTGACACCGGTCTGAGGATACATAAGGGTAAAGCAGATGGAGGACAGGAAGCACCTACCTCTAGCTCCCTGAGAATCTCTGACTGCCCGCAGGTCTCGAGGTCCTGCAGAGCCTGGGACCAGAAGCTGTCTTCCTTATTCATGCTGCCATGGCAACGAGGGGGGCTGACGAATCTACGACAACGCAGGAACCAGAACATAAGAGCAACCCTGCAAGGCTGGAGGTGGGTGCTGCATACAAAAGCAGCATGGGAAATGCAGTTTTTTGAGCTGCAAAACTGAAGAGGCCCTTAAAAAAATTCTGAGGACCGCAGTGAAGTTTTACTGTAACAGCTCAGTGAGGAGTCCACGAGGAATCCACCAGATTAGACAAAGCCATCAAATTTATAAAAGTCACCCATAAAAAAAGTCAAGAATTTGAAAACGTAGAACACAAAGTTCAGGAAAGTCAAGCCTGGGGGGAGACACAAGGCTGATGTATCCTTGAACCGTTTAGGTGCTTCAGGGAGTTTTTTGTTTACATAAAGGGGTGACAGGAAGAGAAGCATACGTGAAACACCAAAGAGCTCGTAGGCAGTTAGTAAAGCAGATGAGTGAAAGAATACCTGAGAAAGAAGGAAAAAAGACAGTTTGGACAAAGCAAAAAACATGAAAACACACAACATGTTAAAATAACTTAATGAGTATAGATAACTGTTCTGAAACAAACCAAAGAGCAAGAAGAACAACACAGAATACAACTCTGGTCAAAGCGTACAATTAATGGCAGCCTTCATTTAGCTTCAGTCAGCCTGATGGGGCCACCTTAAACGGGATGTAGTCATTCTGTGACATTTCAACATATAATTGTCTAATACTCCTTCCTGAAAGGCCTCCGTTTGGAAAAATAGAGTTTAGCTCTTTCAGAACTGTTGAGCTAAGAGCTAGCCTGATTGCTACCACCTTAAAACAGCTGAGATCTCTAGAATCCCACAGCAGTTCATTTTATAAACCTGCACACTACCATCAATTTAGCATTAATGCTTATTATAGCAGAAACATTAAAAAAGGCTGACTCCACCAGAAATTCAACTTTTAGCTGCTGGTGTTGTTTTTCACTGCAGAGTCCATGTAAATAAGTACGGTACTGTTAAACTGATGGCAGTGGGTTCATTAAATAATGTTAAAACAAACCACGGTTTTAAAGATGGCGTCCACAGAATTTGGTCTGGGCTGTGCTCAGACTAGTCAGCTCATCAGTCCTGTAGGACAAACTTTTTCAAACAGAGGTCCCTCAGGAAGCTCCTTTAGCTGGTTGAAGATGGACCGTTTATTTTAACACCACAGGACACACTATCCTTTATAATTTACTACATTCAGCTTCAATTCAAAATCTCAATAATCAATTGGCAGTGAAATATTTTAATATGTAAAAATGTTTTAAATTCCTGTTTTAATGATCATAAGTGATTAAGATTAAACGTTTAGCAGAAATGACTTAGTTTTTACTTTTCCTCTTTTTGAGTAATGCAGTTGTGAACAGCATACATTTTACACATGTAATCGGTTTACTGTATGAAATGTTTTTCATGCTGTTTTATACTTTTAAATATTTCTGAAATATTCCTAAAACATCAAACTGGATCAGCTTGTGTTGATTTCTGGAGAAGTTTGTGTATTAGAAGTTTCAGGGTGTCATTAATCTGACCAGAGCCGTATTACTCAAAATAAATAAAGGAAATGAAGACACCAACTAAAAGCTACACTGACAGATGTTGACAGGGAAGGAATTTAAAAAATCTGTTTCAGATAGCAGAAAACAAAAGTATAACTTTAATTGAACAAAAATTACTGCAGAATTTTAACTGTTCAGATAGAAAATATAATAAACACCTTAAACTGATGAGGAAATACACAAAATAAACCCTGATCCCTCAAAATAAACATCTAGTTTATGGAACAGGATGCAGAGTTTTCTGTGAGAATGCTTTCATAAACTCCAGTCCTCCTCTCTTACCCAGGCATCTTGTCCCACTCGTCCTCAGTGAATCTCCCATCGTACAGCGCTGCTTGATGGGCCAGACCTGCAGAGCTGGACGTGGTGTGGACTCTGTGCTTTGGGCGCCTCCACTCAGGTGGATTTAGCAGTAAATCAGATGTTTTGTGCAGATAGGTCCCTAAAAACCAATGGTCCTGTTAGTTTGATCAGAGGAAAATGGAAAGTTTTAGTCAGCTGTGGAGAAAGGGGCTCACCTTGACTAATGTAGCCTGCGTCGAACCCTGAGCTGTCCCAGGAGCTCATGGCTGAGTCTATACTGGGCACAGTGGCTGAGTAGACCTCGGAGTGTTTGCTGGTTTTTTGGGAGTCTGTTAGTTCGTCTTCGGGGTCACTTAGAAAGCCAGCTTCTCTGTCAACAGGCCGCCGACACTCAGACTCTGAACACACACACAGCAGGAAGGGATCAACAACCTCTCAAAGAACTTTGTTGTGTTTCCTGTAGAAATGTTTTCCCTCTGAGGGACAATAAAGACCACTGAACAGAGCTAATCTAAAAAACTTTTATAGCAAAGTAACTTTTTGATGGACTGAATTAGCTTTACCTAATAATGCCTGGACTTTTCCATTTTTGCAACTATATTCAAGAGAAAATGCTCCACTAAAATGAAACAGCTGTTTTCAAAAAGCAGTTATATATACTGTCAGCTTGTTTCTTGATCTTGAGGGTGACCGCCTCCCCGGCCATCTGCAGCAGGTGGATGGCCTCACTCAGCGGTTTTCCTTTAAGACTGACTCCATTGATAGCCAGAACTCTGTCCCCTATATGGATGGCCCCGGTCCTGCAGGGGACGAGAAAGCAGAGGACACAAAGACACCAGAATATACCAGACAGTACCAACAGGCAGACCGGGAAAACCTGTCAGGCTGCCAGAGCTGGACCGAGACAGAAACAAAGAGGCTCGTTGTTACAGAAAGAGACTAGACGGCTATTGTTTACTGTCTAATTTATTATATAAAAAACATTCACGTAGTTGAAGCATCTCCTGGTCCTGCTCTTCACTCACCTCTCAGCCAGACCTTTCTTGGTGAGGCCAG
Source organism: Callopanchax toddi (assembly GCA_006937965.1). Lineage (NCBI taxonomy): Eukaryota > Metazoa > Chordata > Actinopteri > Cyprinodontiformes > Nothobranchiidae > Callopanchax > Callopanchax toddi. The sequence goes on along the minus strand of SSNR01000445.1, from coordinate 415,115 downwards.
AGATGACGATGGGGTCAAACGGTTCCTCTGTGCCAGAAATCGTGATGCCCAGAGGTCCGTTATACCGCTTCAGCTCTACTGTGTAGATTATAGAGCCGGACATCTCCAGCTCATCTACAACAAGAAAATAATATAAGATGCATTTGAGATTCATTTAAAAAAAAATCAAAATCCTGTTAAGGAGGAATGCTTAAATCTTCATATTTCAGTTGGACATCCTGCGGTCAAACAACCAAATACTGCTAATCAGGTCAAATCTGTTAAGGGTCTAGAATCCTTTCATCGAATGCATCTCACCTGTGTCCTTTCATATCAGAATTCAAATAAAATCATCGTATGTTGAGAAATCATGGAGTTAGTTATTTTGGTCAAATCATAAAAATACCATCATTCACGTTCTCGTGTAAAATTCTAAGAACTGGTGCAATCTGTGACCCTCTGAGGATGTCTGTGAATCAGTCTGAGCTACCATCATATCGGAGTCTAGCTCAGTAGGTTGAAGACATCTTGAATCAGGTTGACGCCAAGAAGTAATCAGCTGTAAAAGTAGATTCAATCATTTACAAGTTTTCATTCAAATCCCTCCAGTGGATCATGAGACACACAAGCAAAAACTTCACCAGCTAGAAAATGTAAAATAATCTGCTTTTAGAAATGTCTCTCTCTGAATGTTGTATAGGATCATAGTTTTAAGATTCTACATGATATTTGAGTAAACATCTTGTGTTTTGTTATTGGGTTATTTTATTCCTTTTGGATTCTGTTAGTTTATCGACTGTGTCTTCCTCTAATTTTGTGGAATGTTAAACAACTCTAATTTACCTGACTTTCTGTATTTTAAGTGTACTTTATGAGTAAATAAAACCAACACCAGACAGCAGATTTTCAGCAGACTTTCACACTGAAAACAGAGCAGTGTTGTGCAGCACTTGTGCCATCGACGCTGATCAGCGTACCGATGTTGTCCTCGTCCTTCTGGATCCTCAGTTTGACCATATCCTCAGCCTGCTGCAGGACGTGCATGGCGTCCTCCATGGTGCAGTTCTCCAGACGCACAGAGTCGATGGCCAGCAGTCGGTCTCCAGGCTCCAGAGTGCCTGTTCTGATGGACACACGGAGCAAACGGATCACAACTACTAACCAAGAGCTGCTTCTCCTGCATCAAACTGAATCCTATTAGCCTCACGTCTCAGTGGATCCGTGGGGGTGACCGTAACCTCACCCTCAACCTAATCATCACTGAGCCCTTCTGAAATGTAGCTGCCCTACTGATCTAGTTCTGATAGCTCAATCCTATTATGTTATTGTTACACAGCAGACATGAATCTGTTTCTCGGTGCTGGGGAAACAAGCAGCAGAATGTTCAGTTTAATCTCATTTCTTCATGATGATACACACCTGTGAGCTATGCTTCCTTTTTTGATGTCTGAGATGATCAGGGGCTTGCCAGGTTTCTTGCTGGCTGGTAAAAAAAAAATTAAAAGTCACTTTTAGCGTCACTTCTACTTATTTGTTTGTTTTTTATATATTGATCCAGGAGCTCTAGTTAATTATAGCCCTATATCCAACATCTCTCTCACTTCGAACATTCATGAAAAAGTAGCTGCAGAGCAGATCTGTGAGTACTTGATAGAAATAACCTGTTAGAGGAGTATCTGTTAGGATTTAAAGCACATCGTAGTATAGAAACAGCTTATGTAAAATTTAATTATATTCTTATGACCTCAGACAGGACATAAAATCAGTGTATAGTCATCCTCTCATTCAGGGTGGCATCAATCTGGCCTCCACACTAATGTAAGGACCATTGGTGTTTTTAAATGGACCATCATCTGTCCTTTAACTCTCATAAAACAGTGCTTTCTGCCACCTGTGTAATACTATTAGGATCAGAGATATCCTGACCCAAAGTGATGCAGAGAAACTCGCCTGTGCATTCATTACTTCCAGAATGGATTAACGCAATTCTCCATTATCAGGCTTTTAAAGACATTCTTGTAGAGGCCTCCAGCTGATCTGCTGCTGCCAGAGTTCTGATGATTTAGAAGAAGGGATCAGATTTCTAGTTTTCCCTTTAGTTCTGCTGCTATACTGTAGGTTTAGACTGCAGGAGGACAAACTGACCACATCTCCTCCCTCTGCTGGCTTTACTCTCTACTCTCCATGACTGTATTTTTTGTTCTTGCTGCCACTAACTTTGTTCTGTTTTAGAAACACTGACTGGTCCAGTCCTCCTGTGTTTGTTTCTGTCCTGTCCTCTCAGACCCAGTCGACCGAGGCAGAAGGCCCCAGCTATTCTGAGACGTTTCTTTTGTTTAAAGGAGTTGTTCTTCCCACTGTCACCCTAATACTGTGCTGCTCAGAATGGAGGATTGTATTAAAGTAACGCTTCAATCCAATCTGTTGGTTCATTTAGGACAGGGCAGTTTCACTAATTGGCATTTTATTATGATTCTAGTTCCATTACAACTGATTTACTGCATTTAGTTGGCCTGACTCTGAACCTGAAATCATCTAGATTTTTTTTTATTCTTTGAGATGACTTGAGTTGCAAACTGGAGCTTTATAAATAAACTGAACTGAATTTCAAAATCTTTCCGTTCGCTTTTTTTTTTTTGTTGGCGCCCAGTTTGTTTTTTCCTGAGCTAGTTAGAGCAGAAAGGTTAATGAAGGATGTTGGTACAGACCAGTATTATCCAGAGGTAATGAGCTATGAGCATTCATCAAGCTTTATGGATCACAGAACCCAGATTCACAGCATCAGAGTTACTGAACAACACTGCCCCCTGCTGATGGTCCACAGACCTACCACTGATGGTGATGCCCAGCTCCACTCCTCTCCGCTTTGGTAGTTTTACATGGAAGGTCCCACTGCTTGGAACCACAGACTCTAATTTCAATGAGGGGGAAGAAAAAGATAAATAGAAATCAAAAAGGTAAAGAAAACATAATTAAATTAGAAGGTATTTCTTCATACCTGCAACATCAAATTCAACCTCCACTGTGACTTTGTTTGCCAGAGCCGAGTCTCTGAGCAGCTGATGAGCTTCTTCCAAAGTGCCCTCTTCAGTTGGCATGCCATTAATGGACAACACTCTGTCTCCAACTTGCAACAGCCCACACCTTCACATTTAACATGACACAAAACAGGAAAAGGTTTACAATACCAGCTATAGAACTGGATTCATAATAAAGAAGGCAATACATGTGTACAATTAGACAGAGCATCAGTGCTTGGAACCCCCCCCCCCCCCCCCCCCCCCC
>SSNR01000445.1:383394-408496 GCA_006937965.1 Callopanchax toddi | reverse complement strand
ACCCCCCCCCCCCCCCTTATTGATTTGCTCGTGTGTTATTAAAAGAAAAAAACCCTGTATAAAGATATATGATCTGTTGATGAAGAGAAGCCTCATGATTCTTTTAGGAAACAGACTAATCACACCTCTGTTTGTGAACGTGAGATAATTCTGCTGCAACGTTTGTGTTGAATACTAAAGTCTTAATCAGAGGTAGAAAAACTTAATATCAAACTAAAATAATTTAAATGCAACAGTGATCACAAAAAGCAACTCTGTTCAAAATGTAAATAAACTGATGATATACCATTTATTAAAATATTGCACACATATTTAATTATGTAGTAAATCTTTTAAACTGTGTGGGTTTATGGAGTCGTGGTAATGCAGCAAAGTTTCCTTGCAGTCAAGATAACATCTTTACTGCATTAATGCCTAAAGTTCAGACAAGTTTAATATATGGCTTTTCTGTGGGCAGTTTCAACATGAATATCAATGATTTTCTTTCAAACTGCTTTAAGTGCAGTTAGCACACACACACTGTGACACACAGGCATCCCGGCAGAAAAAAACCAAAACTTTTTTCTTCTTTTGGAAAACGCTCCCAGCTGTGCTCACTCCCATGCAGGAGATGTTACAGTTTAGTTAACTGGCTGCTCTGAAATACAATGAAATATCAACAATTATCCAATCACAAAATAATTTATATTATTAGGCTAATAATAATAATAATAATAATCTTTGATTTAAAATGAGAGCTGATTTACTAAAAAAAACCCAATCTTAAATTAACTCAGTGTTGGCATGGATCAGCGGAGTAAAATGAACCTTAAACCCTAAAATAATCCTTTGCAACATTTGTGTTCTGGTTGTGTGCTTATTACCTCTCAGCTGGGCTGTCTGGCTCAATAAAGCGGATGACTGGGGGAGCAGACAGCGTTTCTGTGGCAAAGACACCCCCCTGCAGCTGGATCCCAAAACCTGTGAGCGGATCTCCCCTCAGGACGACATCGCTCGTTTCCATATGAAAAACCTGCCCCCCTGGGCCAACGGAACTGGAGGACAGGGATACTGAGAGGGGAGGGAGAGCGAGGGGACACATCAGTAAGAGAGATGAGTGGAGAAGTAGCAAATAAACAGAGCATGAGAGGTGGGAGATGGTTTAGGAAGAGACAAGGGAACGAGTCACATTTACGTCAGGCAGGAAAATGTACTCCTGAGAGAAACTAGGCTCAGTGTTTTGGCCTGGAATCCACAAAGTATCAACCATAGGAGGTTCTGGAGGGGCGGAATGGCAGCTGCCACTGGAAAAATAGATCTGGCCACCCCAGCTGCCACCTTGTTGGAGGCTATAGTTAATATAATACTCATAAAAACACATTTGACTTTCTGGTGAAATTTCAGGATGAAACTAAAAGACAGGTGAACTTAGAAGGTCATACATGAGCTCTTGTGGTCCTTCTTCCTGTTCCTCCTCTTGCTGGTGGAGCTGCGAGGGCTGCTGGGAGTGATGGGAGGGACGGGGCAGGGCAGAGTGTTGCTGCCTTGGCTGCTGAAGCCTGAAGTGGCTGTGGAGGAAGGGGAGAACCCCCCACCCACCAGGGCTGAAACCAGAGGACACACAGCATCACTATCAAGCATCAAAAAGACGGCTACAGAAAATAAATAAAAACTCATCAGGCCCTTCGTGAGCAGCATGCAACAAAAGAGTGAAACAAGGCTGAACATCACAGAGACAGGTTGAATGATTGTGCTGATAAAAAGGCTCTGGTTAAATTGTCTCGCCAGCAGCAGAGCTGTCACAAGTGATAACTTACATTTGCAGAGGTCCTGCTGGTTGTGTGGGTGGCTGGGGCTGCTCCATGTCTTGCTGTGGCTGGCATGTGGGGGATGGCAGTAGTTGCTGCTCTGGTCCCAGGGATGATGGTTGCTTTTCTGCACTTTAACTGCAGCAGCAAGGAGGAAAACACATCCACTTAAAGTAAAATGAGACGTGCACCCCTGTGCAGAACGCATCTAAACACTTCCATCCATTTCAAAACTCTGTCACGCTTTGATGTTCATGTCTAAATTTGGACCATGCCACACGGTGCTCAGAGGATAACTCAGAGACGCGTAATTGATATTTAATGTCCCAGGCATGGCGCACTAGATTAAATCCTGGAGTTTAATGTGTTTTTGGAGCTGCTGAGAATCAATTAGGATAAACAGTGTTTTAGGGGAAAAGGTTGAAAAAAAATCAACATACATTTACTAGCAAGTCTCCAAAACGCTGAGTGCAAACTGAAGATCATTTTGACCATTTCATTCTCAGAACAAGCCAAAAGGTGAACAAACTGTGAGAGTAAGCCAACTGCAGCATGTGATCAGGAAGTCCTACTGACTGCTTGGAGGCATGAGGCTTGTCCTTGATTGGCTACAGCTGAGAGCCTGATTAGAGTTAATGCAGAGGTTGTTTCTGCATCTGACTGACTCTGGTAATGTGTTTATATCTCACGCCTTTCTCTCTTCTTACATGTAGATTTGAATTAAATGTTTACATGTTGTTTACGTTAAATGGCAGCTTATCCTTTATGTCAGGCCCTCATGATTGAGTCAGACAGCCTTCATGAAGCTACCAAAGAAAAGCAGCTGACCTCCTGTGTGACACTCGCCCCAGTAATTAACTTTCCTTCACAGATTCGTGCAGCTGTATCTGCCACTGACTGCTACATGTGACAGTAATCCTCGCTGCCTCATTTGGAGGGGTCTAATCTCTGGAAACTTGCTCATATGGATGGAGGATTTTCTGGAAAGATTGCTGACTACAGCTGGGAGGTTTGCCATATATGAGAAACCTGGTCAAATCCTACAAAATACATATGCAGAGGAACTTCTGGACCTTTTCAGAAAACCAGTTTCTCTATTGCTCTGGCTCTCACAGCTTATGCTAAGCTCACCTCAGGGACTCCAAGAAGTTGTGCTTTCAGTCTCGGCTATCAAAACATTAGCTCTTAATATGTTAGTGGTCGTATCAGTCTTCTTAAATCCTCTGAGCAGATTAAACAAATTGCATCTTCTAATCATGCCTCATCACGGAGGAGAGAAGCTGGGAGAGTATCGCCTTATCATAATGGCCTCATTTAAGCACCGCTTCTGAATGAAAATTACAGAAGTCATGCCTGTAATTTTACAGATAAGCAATGTCTGTTGAGATGTGCTGAAAATGTCAACAGCAACAGACAAAGTACTCATCATTTCTGTTTTATCCACACACGCAAATAAAAATCAACTATATAATCACAAACAAAAGAGTAAAGACACAAAATTACAGCCACTCTCTCTCTTCATAAATTCAGTGAAGATGAGGAAGTGGTAAATTATGTTACAAGTCTGACAAATCACCATTTAAAAATCCTTCTAGAAATATTAAATCCTGTCTTCCAAACTAAAGAAATGTGACTTTATCGTTTGAATTTTGCACTTTTGTAAGAAGCATAGTGCCAGCTCTAGATGATGACAGCATCCTTAATCCAAATATAGTCAGTCTAGACTGGATCAAGGTCTGAAGACCTCATTTACCACCACAGAATAGACAACAATGCTATACGTAATATAATTTAATCAGGTATCAGATTATATAAATAAAAACTTCATGGATCAAGACCCAACAAATAGGATCTACACATCTGATCCATGTTGGCATGGTTGTGGAGAAACTGGTACACTTATTCACCTGGTTAGAGTTTTAAAAAAATGTTAATTAGCTGCTATGAGACGAGGAATTTACAAACCTGACCCAAAAACACCAAGAAGATGGCAGGTTTAACTTTGGTTCAAATGTTTTCTGTTGGGTTTAAATAAATTAACTGGTAAAATGTAAAAATACAAAACTAAAACCAGTCCCTGAACTAAACCAGTTAGACATGTTGAAGTGGGAATAAATTTCTGAGCTGACTTTTAGAAACGTGGTCTGATCAAACTCACACTGATCATTGTGTTTCTTGTCAGAATCAGACTGGTTGTCATCTATTTTTTAATTAAACGGAGGGTTTAAATTAAGAGCAAGTCAATGGTGTTTAGATTTTAATGTCTTCTATAAAACAAGCCTATAAATGTCCCTTTAAGGAACATTTTCACACATAACTGAGTTGTTTTTACTTTAATGCAAAAAGGTGTAACTGTATAAAAATGTCAGAACCATTATAGATGAAAAGCTTCTGTAAGTCTGTGGAAGAATTGTGTATTTCTTCTTCTTGCATCTTTTCGTGCAGAAATAGGAAGGAGATCCTCGCAGCTGCTGACCAGAAAAGTCTGCAGAATGTAGCAAGAACGTGATCTCTGGAAGAAAAAAGATGTGTGTGTGTGTGTGTGTGTGTGTGTGGTTGGTTTGTGTGCATAAAAGCCAAAGCCAGCAGGACTGGAGCCATCGGTGTGCCGTGCACAAACAGACACACTGGGCCTGATTCAGACTGCATGGGAAAAGACAGCTGAGAGGCGGCCAAGCTCTTTACAGCTGCAGGTAAAACAGCAAAGAACAGAGCCGTCACAATAGATAAGATGAGAGCAGCGTTCCCACAAACTGCACACATGGTCGTGGTTCTAAAGAGATAAGCAAATTAGCTGAGATTATTCTCTGGGAATCCATAACATTTCATAGCAAATTAACTCTGCAGATGTCTGTGTTAGTGTTTTATGGTATTGTTTTCCAGCAGTAATGTGCTGTATAAACTATAGATTCTCTCTTATGTGTTATTAGAGAGCAAACAACAGATTACATTAAAAAAACGTTTTACACAAATCTCAGGGTGTTGTTTCACTTCGGGGCTGTTCTACTTTTTTAACAGTGTTTTGACATTTCAGTCTGACAAAATTAATAATAAAACTAAACTGTAAATAATCACAGGCTGCAGGCCAGGTTTAATATGCCTCTCCTCTCTTCTTGTTCACAGCTGGTTCTCTGTGACCCCCAGGACCTACCTGTGTCGTGTGGCCTGATGGGAAGTCTGCTCTGACTGGCTGGAAGGATCTCCAGTTTGAGAATGTCTGATGTGCTGGCCAGCAGCTGCGTGGCCTCCATCAGGGAGCAGTGCTCTGTGCTGGTCCCATCTATGGACAGCAGGATGTCTCCTACATGCAGAGCGCCACACCTGGGACAGGGTTCGGTTCTGTTAGAGTGGTTTCTATCAGGAAACGCTGTGTTGAAGTAAAACATTCAGTGTTTGCTTCACCTTTCTGCCACACTTGCTGACTTTATCTTGTCGATAATCAGAACTTGTTTGCTCCTGTAGAGAGTTGTTGTGAGGCTGATCCCCAGGCTGGCTGAAGGGCCTTTCACTATCTCCACCAGCAGGGGGCCTGAGGCCTGCTGCACCGCCTCTGAAACACACAAACATCACCGGAGGCCACAAGGTCACTGAATACAGCTGATGACGCCACAAACAAAACAACCTCTTTTACAATCATAACAGATAATAAAACTGTCATCAATCAGCTAACTGATTAAAACATTTTTAGTTATCAGTTATTTAAACCTGTAATGAAACCTTTCTTTTGGTAGTACTAACTCACTATCTGGGAAAAATGATGAACGGTGGAATGATGGGATGTTTGTAGGAGATAAAACTAATTTTTAAACTTTTCTATTCATTTTTAAACAATGATAAAAATAATGTTAGTATCAGTTTGTTTAAGTTTAAGATAATTTGTTCTATTTTGGACTTAAGAGTATAAAAAGTTATGTTTTTGTATTTCTTTACCAGTTCTATATTTATTTGACCTGAGGTGGTCGCAGCATGTTAGTGTGTCTTTTAACTTTTTCTCTGCACATATGTTCATCAGCAATAAAATAAAGGCATTTTAAATCCTTTTATGTTTTTTTTATTTCTATAGAATCCTGTGACTTTTTCAGTCACTCAACTTTCTTTTATAAACTTAATAAACTTTATTTTTCAATGTCAAAACAAATACTGTTGTCCCTAATATTGCAAACAAAAGACATTAAAACTGCAGAAAGAAAGTTACAGAACATATGAAATGTTGGTTATTGATGTTATTATTGCACCTGCTGATGATGAATTTAAACTTAAATCAGATCTTCATTACAATGACAGTGTTTGCGAAAACACGCAGGACCGTCGGACATTACCGACGTAAATTAAAATTGTCCGACGTAAAACTGAAGCACGCCGGACACTTTGACCGGCGTGCTTCTCCCGCTCTCTCTCTCTCTCTCTCTCTCTCTCTCTCTCTCTCTCTCTCTCTCTCTCTCTCTCTCACTCGCTCACTCTCTCTCTCCTGTCGTTCTCGCACGCGCACGCACCTCTCGCTCGGGCACCTCCTTTCATCTCATTCACGCGCCTTCGCTCACGTATCGATGAGAAATGTCAAAGTATTCCTGCAGACTTCATTTCCTCTGATCATTTAGGTAATCTGGGGTGATTTATTTTGCTCTGGAGCTTCTAGGTGGACGACGCAGACTCTCTGACGTCACAGCGTTCAGGTTCAGACGTGAGATCTGCGTCGGCCTCTCTTCTCTAATATTAGCTTCCTAAACGAACTGTAACCACCACGGTTTAGTTTTTATTCAGTCCGTTGTTCCTTGTCCATCATTATTTAATGATCTAAACACAGCTCCGTCGGACAATATTAAAATACATCGGGTCCGACGTGTTTCTATGGTGATGAGGCAGAGAACAGCTGATCTGAACGTGCAGCTGATCAGGCCCCCAGACAAAGCCCATATGATCTAGTAACTCTGTTAATTGGTTACTTTAGGATGAGAAACCAAACTACATGAGAATGACGTATTAAGAATGAAGGAGTGAGAACAGGAGGATCATCTGAGAACTCCATTCTCCTGTTATGGTAACAATATATAATATTAATAATAATAATAATAATAATAATAATAATAATAATAATAATAATAATAGTTTAGAATAGAATAGAAATCCTTAATTATCCCTCAGTGTGGAAATTCAGGTGCACAGCAGCAAAGTTACAGGCAAATCAAAACATAAAGATTCACATAAATATAAATAAAATCTGAATAACTACCTGACTGTAAAGTCATTTAGAGCCTAAACAATAATAACAGCATAATAAAATACTGCTCAATCATTAAAATGCCATACAGATCCTGATTCACAGAAATGTGAAACTGACCAGGATTCCTGAGTGAAACTAGACCAGCAGCATCCTGGGTCTTTAGAGCCAGACTGACTCAGTGTTATGGTGGTCTGAGTGAAACTAGACCAGCAGCATCCTGGGTCTCTAGAGTCAGACTGACTCAGTGTTATGGTGGTCTGAGTGAAACTAGACCAGCAGCATCCTGGGTCTCTAGAGTCAGACTGACTCAGTATTATGGTGGTCTGAGTGAAACTAGACCAGCAGTATCCTGGGTCTTTAGAGTCAGACTGACTCAGTATTATGGTGGTCTGAGTGAAACTAGACCAGCAGTATCCTGGGTCTTTAGAGTCAGACTGACTCAGTGTTATGGTGGTCTGATGTCGCTCTAGGAGTTGTGTTTATTACCTCTTGTTGTGTCTTTTTAGTGTCTTTTAAACTGCTGACAGTTCTTTTCATTGACTTTTCGGTGAATCATTTAAGATATTTTTGCCTGTTGTTCTTATCTTTGAATTGTTCTGTTTTATTATTGTATTTACTGTCTGTTTTTGACTCTGTTCAGCGCTTTGGACTGCTTTGATTGGTGGTGGGAAGTTGCTATACTAATCAATAAATAAATGAATGATTATTGTTTTTAAAGGACTAAGTGGGAAAAAATGACCATATTCTGATCTAGTGTCTCATAGAGGTCACTATAATAACCACTATATTAAATAGATACAGATCTGCAGCACGTGAGGACATTGTCCTACGTGAGTCAAAAATGTCCTGCCTGAGATGCTCCCACGTCTGCCAGTTTGGCAGGCGTGGCTCAAAAGTTTTCGCGAACACTGCAATGATGTGGCTTCTCATTTCTACAAAGTCATCTGCTTTGTAGTTTGTTTTAAAATCATCAGGAAGGACATGGTAGGTTCAAGGACAACTGGACTTTTCTGAATTTTTGAAGACATTTTGCTTCTGATCCAATGAGATTTCTCCATTCAAAGAAAAATGGCAAATGTATAAACTTTTAAGCAACTGTTCAAAAAAATAAAAGATGTATCATTTTAGAATCACAAAAGACATTAAAGTTTTTGAGTGATTGATGATTTAATAGATCTGATTTGGAGATTGGGTCTGAAAAATCACAATGATTTCTTCTGATTTCAGTCCTGGTTCAACCAGAGGCAGGAGGTCTGGATCCTAACTATCCTCACACACATGCAGATATAATATGTGTCAGCTGTCCTTAGTGACCTGCCCCAGTTTGCACGTCGCAGAGCAAAGAGCACAGTCTTCAGAATTAGTCACCAGGACCAAACAGAGGTTGAAATGAGGCTTTTGTTCATGTCCTGTGATTGGTGGCTTGTTTTAGGATTCTAGCATCAAGTGTTGCTTGAGCCTCTGCTCTCACACTGAGTTAAAGTTTGAAAAATATATAACCCTTACAAACCCAAACTATCAACTAATACAAATAATAATCTAGTCTATAAACTAAGCATGTTTTATTTTATTGTATGTAATTATAAAACAATATAACCGTAATAAAAAAGTTAAACTGAGACGTTCCACCTGTAGATCTTCAGAGATCGTACAGAAAAAACACATGACTTCACATGTTAAAGTCACATGTGAAAACATGGAATTAACATGTGATATACGTCAAATACATATTAAAAAACATGTTTTCTACGTCTTTCCTGTGTGAATTTGGAACAAAAATGTGAACTTCACATGGGGAAACAAAATATGTTAAATTAACATGTAACTCGCATGTTAATTTAACATGTAACAAAGGTTAATGTTACATAGCTCCAAAATATGATGTCATGTGATTATTCTGGCCTCATAAAGGATGATATTTTCAAGATTGTGTTTTTAATGTCATGCTTTGTGCAGATACAAATTTTGGAGATAAAATACAGTCTAATCTTTCTAACCTTTATGTGCTCTGTGTGCTTTCAGGCATGTGAGCGTCTCCTCTGGTGGCGTCTCCATGCAGCCAAACAGCCACATTATTTAGCCTCAGAGAACCGCTGCCCTCCACATATTCACTCTGTGTGTGTTGTGTGTGTGTGTGTGTGTGTGTGTGTGTGTGTGTGTGTGTGTGTGTGTGTGTGTGTGTGTCTGTGATTGCTCACCCATGACAGAAACGTCATACTCGATCAGGAACAGAGCTTCCTGGCCGCTCTGCATCAGCATGGTCAGAGCATCAGCATGCCTCTCTCTGTTCAGAGGCATCCCGTCTATGCTCAGGACTCGGTCTCCGGCCTTCAAAGTGCCCTCTCTGGAGACACAAAGGAGAAATGGTAAAAAGGAAGAAAAACAAGCCACACGTGAGCAGTGCGTGATGCTCTTGGAGGCGTTGGAGCACTGGTCAGAGTGAATGATTAAGCAGCGAGCGTTTCCTCCCAGGTGAGATGAAGGATAAACAAGATAAATGGCTGTAAAGTCTTTGATGCTGAATTACGTTTGCTTCAGTGTCTTGGTGCTCGGTTTTCATGGGGGAGAAAGTGCAATGCTGCGTTAGCCTCAGGATGAGCTGTGCCCTTTCAGCTTTGAAGATACTTTTTATGTGTCACAGTCACAATTTCATGCAGTGCCTGAGCAACAAACACAGCAACATCTACGTAGATTTAAAATCTATTAAAGGCAATAATGGTCAAACTTTACTTCCTCTTCTTGTTTTGATCAAATATAAAAATTTGTCAATTAGTAAAATTTAGATCTACATAAAGTATACAGACTCAGCCATGCATGATCAAACATACAGCACAGCTGTTTATTATAGCAAGCAGAAACATGTCCAGGTCCTAACCTGTCAGCAGGACCCCCAGGTCTGACGCTGGTGACTACCAGAGGGCGCGACCGCCGCCAGTCTTCATGAAAACCCCCTGAAAAAAAAAACACCACAAATATCAGTTTAAGGACTTAAAGGTAGGATGGCTAATTAGGGTCCCAAAATGAGGAGGTGGTGTTGAGATTAAAGTCAAAAGTAGATTTTTAAAATAGCCTGAGGGAGAATATTAATAAACTATTTTATGAGCTTCAGATGTTTTGAGGTGTGTGCATATGATTAAGACTCTTATTGTGAAAGATTGAAGGAAGTTCTTTGAGCTCCTCTGTAGATGCTGGTTTTTATAGTTTACCCAGAACCCTTGGTTATAATCACAATACAAACGTAAAAAATATAGTCATCATCAGGAGCTCAACAGGGTTCACTCCATCAGACTGTTCCTGGAAAGTATGTTTTTCTCAACATTTTGACTTTAATCATGACACTTCCTCCTTTGTTTTTATTGTCAGTGGACTTAATATTTTATCTCATGAACTACACTGCTCATTGAGGGAACACATTGAAAACACATCAGGTCTCATTCGTCAAAAACCTCCTACTGGATCTCCATCCTGATATGGAACAGGTAATGTGTTAGGAACAAAAAGATGCCACATCATTTAATGAAAGTGAAAATCATCAACCTACAGGGGGCTTAATTTGATATCACCAAAAAATGCCACTGTAAACTGATGCAGCAGGCTAGTTCAATTAGCTGGAATGTTATTTTATGTTATTCTCAGTAGTGTGTTTGGTCCCCATGTTCTTGTATGCAGCCTGGCCATGTGGGGTCATGCTCCTTATGAGATGATGGATGGTGTCCTGGGGTATCTCCTCCCAGATCCTAACCAAGGCATCACTGAGATCCTGGACAGTCTGAGATACAACCTGGTGGCACCAGATTGACCTAAAGATGATGTCCCAGAGATGTTCTATTGGATTCAGGTCAGGTCAGGTTCCTTCATCCTCTAGGAACTGCCTGCATACTTTTGCCACATGAGGCCGGGTGTTATCATGGACCAGGAGGAACCCAGAATCCACTGCACCAGTGAAGGGTCTAAAAATGGGTCTAAGGGTTTTATCCTGATACCTGATGACAGTCAGGGTTCCATCACTTATCCTGTACAGGTCTGTGTGTCTCTCCATTGATCTGCCCCTTAGACCAACTCTATCCAAACCCATCATGCTGAACTATTTTTCAGGCAGCACAATGTTCACCTCAGCTTGCCAGACCCTGTCACATCTGTCACATGAGCTCAAAGTTAATCTGCTCTCATCTGTGAAAAGCACAGGGCTCCAGTGCTGGATCTGCCAATTCTGGTGTCCTCTGGTAAAAGCCAGTGGAGCTCCACAGTGCTGGGCAGTGAGTACAGAACCCACTAGAGGACATTTGGCCCTCAGACCTCCCTCCTGAAGTCTGTTTCTAATAGTTTGGTCAGAGACATTTATGCTTCTGGAGGTCACTTAGGGTTCTGGTAGAACTCGGTCTGTTCCTCTTTGCACAAAGGAGATAGCCGTCCTGATGATGGGTTAAGGATCTCTGACCTTTAATGTCACGTATTGATGGACCATCCTGGTGGATTTGGACGGTCTGTGTAACCTCTGTAGGGTCTAGGTATCGCCTCATGCTACCAGCAGTGACACTGACCCTGGTTTAATGCAAAACTACTGAAAAGCTGTGAAGGAAATGCTGCAAAACTATTCCTGTTTTGGGGGTCATCTCATTGTTGACCCTTTGTTGCACCTGTTGTTAACTTCATTAAAACCAAAACAGCTGACAGTGATTAAGAACCTCCTCTGCTATTTGACTGACCAGATCAATATCTCAGAAGTAACTGACTTGACACCAGACTCTGATTAAATAGTGTTTTTTAGCAGTGCATTAATAAATGTATATAATCAACAACCTTCCATTCACCTACCTCTCATGACGAAGCCAAAACTGTTTCCTTCCTTGTGTAAACACACCTCGATGGTTTTGGTTAGGACTCCTGAGGGGTTCTGGACTACAAGACAAGAAAAGACGTTAAGATTTGAGAAATCATCACAATCAGATAAGTGTTAGTGATAAAAGTTACATTTAATTGATTGATTTGTTTATTTACTGTCCAAAGGGATGTTGAGATGTTTATGGTTTTAGTGTGAAAACACAGGAAATGCAAATGTGAAGAAAACCATGATGCTGAATGTTTGAGCGTTCTGGAGGTCGGAGCAGCGACCTCAGTGTGACCTGCATCACTTAGGGGTCAAGGTCTGGAGTCAAAACATCTTCTGGCCTGAAACTGATGTTTGTGCAATCTGAAAACATATTATTGAAGTAATGGTAACAGTAATAGTATAAAGTGAATTGTAGAAGGTAAAAAAGTGGTTGGACAATAATAAGTCAATGAACATTAAATCAAATGTGCTGTGTTTGGGCGAGTTAGACACAATTTTAATTCCAAACTAAAACAGAATGCTGAAACCAAAGCTTTGGGTTATTATTGATCATGAACTTTGCTTGAAACCTCTGACAGCAGATAGCCAATAGAAATGCTCTAAACCTGTTGGTGTCTTATACAGAGTTAGTAAAGTAGTATATCTTGTACTGCTCTCTGGTAATGCCACGTGTTCTATATTGTGTTGAAACTTGGGGAAATACATTCCAAACTAACACAGATCTAATGGTTAATATCCACACACACACACACAAAAAAGAGTTATTAGAATAATTAATAAAACATCTCACTATCAACAGACAAACAGTCTCTTTATATATATGATCCAGACAAAATGACAGATATTGAGCTTTTCAAATGGAACGATGGGAATAATGTTTGATGCTACTAATAGAAACCTGCTGAGTTCTAGTCAGAGTGTTTTTAATTGTAGAGGAAATCTACATAACTTATGTGGGTCTGAACTAATGAAATATAGATGAGTTTCATTTTTGGAATTCAAATCATGGAGTGGTCTTTGTGACTTGGTAAATCAGTGATTATCTTTAAAAAATGTTACAAATTCTATGTGACAACCTCAGCCCCCTGAGTTTTGGTTTTTGTCTCCTTTCCTTCAGCCCTGTGTGTTAGGTTTGCCTCCTGTGTCCCTGTGTCATGTTTTGTCCTGTATACGGACAGTTTCTAGTTTCATCATCCTTGTCTTGTCTAGTTGTGTCATATTGATCTGTGTTTTGGATTTGGCCTCTGTGCCTTCTGGGTCATTCCTCCTATTGGTCCTGTGTCTTCTTGTTTAGTCTCACAGGTGTTCCTGATTACAGCACCTGCTCCTTGTGTCTCCTAATCACCTGTCTGTGTAAATAATCCCCTGTTCAGTGTCTCCTTGTTGGTTTGTCTGCTTTAGTTCCTATGGTTTAGTGCTATCTCCTGTGCTCCTGCCCTTTAATCTAGTTTTGTATTTTTGGAACCTTGGACTTTGTGCTTGTTAATAAATCCCTTTTGAGCTTTACCTGCTGTCTCCTGCACCTCCGTCACCCTGCATTTGGGTCCTCCACTACACCATCTGACATTCTATTAGATTACACAAAGGATATTCTGCTGCCTAGATAACATATTTTTTTGTTTTCTTTGTTTTTCTTTTTTTTAAGTGATTGGAATTTTTAAAGTCATCAAAATAAATAAACCCATTCATATTTCCTCTTTTAGATTTTACCTGATATGATATTGCAGACGTTTTGCACTTAAATTTGTCCAATGCAAATCTAACTTGAGCCCATATTTACATCCAGGTTTCAGCCTTAACATAAGATCAAGTCTGTCCTTGATTACGGTAAAAATTTTACTTTGCTGCATTTTTCATTAAGTTATCTTGAAACAAAGCAGTAAACTGGGGACACCTTTTTGCAGGTATCCTATACCAACCCATTCTCATGATGATGCAACTCAAAACAATAAGCAGACTTTTGTAAGTTTAAAAGGAATTATGTAGATATAGAAACATGTTTATGTAATATTACACTGGATGTGTCACAAACTGCTTTTAAAACAAACATTAGGACAACATGGGTCATTTAACGTCTACTGAAAGATTCAGATGATGCAGCGTCAGAGTGCTTTGTTTCTGTAGACCAACCCTCAAAGAACCTTGTGGATTTTGCTGATGTTCGCTTGAGAAGAGGATGAAGTCATCCAGAACAAACTGAAATACAGATTTGTATTATTTCTGCTTTTTTGGTGCATCTTTTTGGTTGCAGACTAAACACCAGTGCAGTATTCAAGTTGTGTTAAAATTAAAGGAAGAAAATATATTAACATTTTTTTGCAGATGTTTTTCCACTACCGATCTGATGCTGAGATCGAGAGAGCTTGTGTTTCAGACTGATACCCGACAGCATGTCTCCTTTAACTTAAACATAACACTCTGTTGTGACAGCTTTCAATCACACTGCCCCTAAATACACAAATGTTTTTACATGTTTTTGTCATCTTATCTTGCAGGCAGGATGTCAACAGAGGAAATTTGATATTGAGCTAGATCACTTATAAAATCTTATCCTGAATTTGTTTATTTCCCACAAAGCATTGAGTCTGATCATTTCCTTCTCCCTACCGAATGGAGGCAGCTCGTACTCCACCTCCAGCACCACTCGCTCCCCGATGTTCTTCAGCAGGCTGATAATCTCATCGTGCCGCAGCTTCGACAGGTTGATGCCATTTACTGACTTGATGTAGTCGCCCACGTTCAGCTGATCACTCCTGTGGAAATGACATGAACAGACCATTAAGATCCACTGGTGACTGCAGAGTTTCCTCACATCACAGAGATCTCACCATCACTGAGTAGTTTTCTCTCCTTTTATTTTATCCATTTCTTTTATACAGTCCAAGTGTAATACTTATTATTATGTACTAGTGTTTATTCTTTATAAAACAAGAGCTATGCTGAATAAGAAATGTTCTCTTATTTTATCGTATATGTTCTATTGTGTTGAGATGTGGGGAAACAAACACAGATCCAATAATTCAACTTCAGAAAAGAGCTATTATGATAAGCTTACAGCTTATACGTATAAGGTTACTGAAAATCAACAATTCAAGTATTTATTCAGTCCAGTAATTTAAATTTATATTGTCACTGTGTACTTATACAGTACTAAAAAATACTTTTTAGAGCTAAAACAAAAGTTTTGTCTTCAACATTTGTTTCAGTTTTGAAAAGGAAAATATCATTTAAGAAGAGTGTTAAAGACAAAGATGTAAAGTGAGAACAAATGTAAAGGATAGATGTGTTTCTGATTAAATCAGCTCAATAAGGAAATGACAAAGAAAGACTGTAAAAAGTGTTCAAATCTAAAATAATGGAGGATTATGTCTGGCTGTTTGGTGAAGTTGATAACACTGTTGCATCGGAGCAAGAAGGTTGCAGGTTTGGTTCTTGGCTGCATCCTTTATGTGTGGAGTTAGCATGTTCTCCCCATGCATGTGTGTTTCCTCCAGGTACTCCGGCTTCCTCCCACAGAACTAAATCATGCATGTTACGTTAATAGTGACTAACTTGTCCCTAGGTGTGTGAGTGTTTGTATGTCTTGTCTTTTGACCCTGTGATGGACTGGTGACCTGTCCAGTGTCCACCACCTCTCGCCTCATGACTGCTGGGGATCGACACCAGATCCCAGCAACTCTCACTGGATGAAGTGGTGCAGAAAATTGAGGGATGGGTTATAGTTTGCTTCATTAATAATTTATCCTCCCAAATGAATTTAATTTCCTTTATATCTACAAGAAGCTGCATTAGTTCCTTAATCACTACTGATAGCTTTTTCTTTAATATTAGTATTTGACTAATGTGTTTCTTTTAGTAAACATCAACAACAAGAATTCCTGCTTTTATACTGTGATCTAAATCATTGCAAACACTTTCCATTCATGCACTGTATGGTGTGAATGACAAATATAAAGTCCACGTCTACAATCCCCAAATCTGCTTGTGTTTGGTAACAAAATTGCTTATTTTGTTCTGCAGGTTTATTTTTAGTGCATCATCTCTCAACATGACTGAGGCAAACTAAGATGTGACCATTTACAAGACTAATAGGTTTCCATTTGTAGTCTTCTCCTGCAGGAACAAACATATAAGAACACCTCAGTCGGAGACAGAAGTCACTTCCTCTTTGACACTGACAGGGATGACTGGATGGTGTCTCACATCTGACATTCTGAGTCAACACGCCGCTCACTCCAGAGCTAATTAATCACATATATGTTCTGCCCTTCTTGGCCTTCTCACCTCTGGGCTACTGCCAATCAGAGGTGACAGCGGACAGAGAGGCGTGTTAGAACCGAACATCATGATGGTCCAGTCTTCATCACACGCTGACAGCATCGTACTCTCCTGTCTGACCCCCACCCTCGTGTGTGTCTCCGCCCATTAATTGAAACAGTTGTTCCACACAAGCATGAACTCAAAGTGAAGACAAGCTGCTCAGAAGAATTAGAACACTGTCTGTCTTTAAACCCGCCCTAGACTTGATGAGGAACGGCTCACATGAGCAAGACATTTTCTGAACAAGATATTCTTTTTATGGGGGTACTTTGGGTCATGTATTTGTGTGGGCAGAACGACACATCTGGTTAGTCTGAGGAAGCTGCCAGGTTTACATCACACAGCAGAGATCTCACCTGGCAGCGAGCCCACCTGGCCGCAGGTTTGACACTCTGGGCTTGCCATCCTTATCGGAGCCTCCGGAGATGGTAAGGCCGAGGCTGCTGCCTTCCCTTTTCATCAGCTCCACCGTGGTCACTCCTCGGTACTCCTCTCCTGACAGATACAGACGCAGGCACAGATCCACACTGGGAATTAATGTCCGCTTGACAGAACTGCCCCGTCTGTGAGGCAAGGAAAGACTGTTTTTTCCTGAATTGCTCACAAATTATTCTCTGAGACACAGCCACACAGACATTTTCTCACTCTGTCGTCCTTTCTTAGTTCCTTCATCCCTCTGAGTGAAGTCAGAGGACAATGAGGAAGATACAACTCTAAACCTAACAGAAAGAAATTCAGTAAATGCAGGTTAAAGATGAGAACTCTGAGTGATATAATTAAACATAAATGTGCCCTTTTTTAAAAATCTAATGTTTTGTGTTACAATTAAAAATAATAATATGGTCAATACATTTAACTAAATGCATTTTACTGTTTATTTAACAAAGACACCAGAACATGGGTAACTTTGTCCACCTCTGTAAAAGCAGATTGACGGTCTGGAGCATACAAGTGTGTGTTAACAGAATGTCAAAGAGGAAAGGAAGATTAGTGAGGACTTTAGAAAAGTGGCTGTTACTCAGTATGGTCAAAATTAACGTTTTGATCAGTATAATTAGAAAATTCTGATCTAATACGGCTTGTTTGGTAGGACTGCCAAGAGAAAACCTCTTCTCTCTAAAAGTACATGGCAGCAACAAACCATCAGACTTCTGTAACAACTTCCTTTGAACATAGGAGACATGGACTAGTCCAAACACAGGATATCAGCAAAATCTTGGGGTGGGGCAATGACCTGGACTAATGGCTAAATGACTAAATGAGTGCCCATGAACATCTAGAAACTAAACATCTAGAAACTAAACTAGTGTAAAAATCCTGAGACAAAGTTGACCTCACAACTGGGTCAAAACCAGATGTTTTCAGAAAGAAAAACATTTCTTCAAGTTGCTGCTGAAATGTTTCTCTACAAGCTTTTCGATATTTGGTTGTACTTATGATTTTGTTTTGACCTCATTTTTGTTAAATGCAACAAGCAACATGTAATCTGTGATAAACTGTTGTTTACCTGAGGCAGCATTGCCTCATTTTAAAACCTGGGAAGGTTGATATAATTATTATTTACATAAAACCTTGGAACTGAAACTTTAACAGTTACTTTTTTCATGACTAATGAATTTTATTCAAAGCAGTTTGACTCCTGAATAATTATGGCAGCAGTTGATGGATAATTGGTTTTATGGCATCATTGAAGAACTCATTCTGTCTTGTGGTCAACATTGTGCTGTGATGTGCTGCTAAATGACCCAACATGAAGTCTGCCAAGTGTGCTTTAGTACCCGTGACAGGTATGCCACACCAGCATCTTTTCAACATACCTAAGCATTTATAACTAAATCAAGTGAAACACGTGTGGCACGTGACTTTATTACGCACAGAAACCAAAATCCTCCAACTAAAATGACAAGAGCCTTCTTTTTGAACACACAGGTGATGTGAAAGCAGCAGTGTGACTCAGACAGACGACAAAACTAAACGACGTGGAGTCAGTTTTGACTGTATTGTACCTGAAAGGCTGCGCCCGTGGGATGGATGTGATTGGTCAGTTGCCTCTTTGCTTCCCTTTGAATACGGCCCTTCATCTGTGGAGACAGCAGCGAGGTGCAGAAGGTTATGTAAACGGATAAATGACCATGACTGTTTGTTCAGGTCAACAACACGCGACACGTTATTGAATCAATGGTCATGTTCATCATACAGTAACTGGAGCAGAGATTGTACTTGGGATCCTGAAAGGTCACCAAACTTTGTTTCCAAAAGAAAAACTACCTTTAATTTAACACAGAAACACAAAAAACCTGATGCATCCACCCACTTAGACGTGGAAACAGCATGCAGTTAATGGGCTGTTCTTGAAAGAAGCAAAAGAAATCGTCATTTACAGCAGCTGCTACAGAGAGAAAAATGTTTCATCTCCTCCACTGAGAAACAGATTTGATTTTTTTCTATTTCTCACCCGTAGTGAGAAATGACAGTGTCCACAGATTAACAGAGCCACTGCACAGCCATCTGAACCTGGATGCAGCCAAGCATCCATATCTGCAGTCACAGCGGTGAGGGAGACTGACTTGGCACTTCTCTAATCCTGTCCGCTGCAGATTAACCTTTTCAGGTGATTAAACATCACACTGAAAAAAAACATGAAGAAAACGGGGGGACACAACTGCCTTTCACTATACAAGAATAGCACAGACTGCTGTAGTAATACGCAGTACGGATGAAGAAATGTTCAGCAGCAGCAAAACGTTTCAAAATTTGGACATCTGCTTGTTATTATAAGCTAGAAAGGCAAAATGTTGGCTATAATGTTTTAGCCTGTATCTGTGAGTTTCTGTATATCTCATGAACAATTGGTGTGATATATTGCAAAATTAAAAGGAACTGCAGCTATAAATCTATAATTTCTCAACATAAGATTATATTATTTTAAAGGTTTGGCATTAAATGAGTCTGGTGTCTCTTCACAGAATGATATAAATTCAAAATGCATCAATAGGTGTGTCCAGGATTGTTTTAAATGACCTTTGCAGCCATGGAGCAGAGATGCCCACAGCTACAGTATTTCTGTCAAGTTTTTATCTGATGCATGAATCACTGAGTCTGTTGCAATGTCATAATGGGTGAATCCCCCCAAAAAACACAAATAACCTCTAAAGCCAGGGTCACCAACGCCAGTCCTCGAGGGCTACCATCTAGCATGTTTTCCTGTTTCCTGCTCCGACACACCTGGATAAAATGATTTAATCACTTCTACCACCTTCTGCAGAAGCCTGTTAATTACTCATCAAACCAGGTGTGTGGAAGCCAGGAAACGGTTATAATTTGCAGGATGATAGCCCTCGAGGACTAAAGTTGGTGACCCCTGCATGAACATGTTTAAAAAAGGTTAGAACAGAACATGTCATATAAAGAAATCAGTTTGTGATGAAGAAAGACACTTCTTTTACCCAGAAATGTATTTTATGAAGACTGAGCCCAAGAAAACAAGAGCTAGGACATCAAACCCACTCTGTTATCTGTGTCTACAGTGACTCCCCACATCTGTCTCACTGAAGTGAAACATTCAGACAGCTGAGAGGTATGGATCTTTCGTCATACCTCCACTGACCTGAAACCTTTGGGCAGCTCCGAGACACGAAGAGTAAAGATGAAAATCTAGCCTTCACAGAGGCTGCATGAGTCAGCCTTCAACTCCACCGCAAAAATATCTCTATTGGACTCGCATGTCGCAGTGATGTATGTAACATACACATGCATGATGATATTTCACGTACTGTAGCTACCCCCCACACCTTTTTACATCTTTACACAGTGATGTCCAGCAGCGTTGAGGCACACACACAATCACACACACGCATATAGTGAATGACACATCACAAACACGTTGAGCCGGGCAAGAGCTTGGTAACCACACGGGCTCCCAGGGGCCCTGACAGTCCAGCAGCTGTCATCTCTGTCAAAAGGCAGCATTAGCTGTGGGTTACACAGACCCAATGGATTGCACGTGACTGAACACTACTGTACCATCAAGCTATCCGCCAGCCATTCTCTTCCAGCTTAAAATAACCATCCCTCACCCTAAGAGTCCGGGCATGGATGAAGCTGGATAGAAACAGCTCCAACAATGGAACTACTGCTTATATATGTGTGTGTTTCAGGGGAGTGAGCTACTGGTTCTTTGTTATTTTTAGGCGATGACAAGTAAAACCCTCCCTTCTTGTATTTAGTGTTAATTAACTTGTCGTTTGAACCAGGGCACTGCGTGACATCCCTCTCATCCAATCAGAATGTAGGTTAAACCTAGGGACAACGATGACAGTGAAATCATGAAGCTATTTTCAGATGGAAAACTTTATTTATAAAATAAGTGCTCCCAGATCCAGTTTGTGTGTCTATATCTGCCCCCATTACGCACGGCAGGGCTGGTGGTGGAGTCCACTCACATTTAAATCTTTCTCGGTCTATCAAAGCCATTATGCATGCAGTGCAGCGATCCCACACATCCATCTGGGGCAAATGGACAGTGATAGCTCTGCTGCTTCTCAGGAGAGCATTTATCTAAGAATTAAGCAGCTTTTTGCAAGCTGCCTCAAATGCAAGTTGACTCTGGAGATCAAAGTGGGGTGCTCTTACCAATACTGCTCTTGGTGTCTCTTCTCAGACCACACAGCATGGCTGTAGTTCAGGAAGCTGACCTGGAGTTAGTGAGCAGAGGGCTGGGGTTCCACCTGAGAAGAAGGTACCCAAGAGACCAGGTCTGAAGCACTCACGTGGGTTATAAAAATCATCTCTGCTTCTTCAGTCCATATTTATGAAGCCTGTCCATCATGTGTGTGAAGTCTGGATCTACAGATTCTCAAATAGTCCCCAGCTTCTTCTCCTGTTGGAACTTGCTGGATGATTCTTCTCTTCCCTCACACATGTAGCTCCTGTCCACTGGGATCTTCTATAAATCCAAAGCCTGGAAGAGGAGGATTAGTGCATCTTGCTGTGGCCCTGTTCCTGATCTATTCCTACAAATCGTCCGTGTGTTTAGCAGAGATTTTCTCATGCCCTGTTCATACACTCACATGAGCTCACACATCACCCCTTCTCCTTCCCTCTCTCTCTTTTCCTCTCTCTCTCTGCGTCTGCTCATGCTTTCCTCCACTCTGCCAGAGGGGCTCAGTGAGGCAGGCACACACAGAGAAGTCACCCCCCCGCCCCAACCACACACACACACTACACACAAACTCACACTTTATCCCACCACATCCTCAAACCCACCCACTCACACATCCACAGTTCACACACTGAGATTAGATACGACAAAACGACACGCACACGCCCCACACACGGAACTGTCAGCACAATTAACACCACCTGCACATTCACTGTCAGACTCAGTGTCACGTTTTTCTCACGTAGAGGCTGCAGCCATGTTATAGAGCTTTGAATACACACACACACACACACACACACACACACACATAATGGGGAATGCATATTCAAAATTCCTGTGCAGAACAGCTGCCCATGTCTCTTTGCAGCTGCTGACCACAGGTGATAAATTCACATTGCGATCATGTGAAAATGAATACAAAAAAGAAGAGATACGCAAGAATCAAGAAGGAACTGTTTTTGAAAATCAACAGTACTCCCAGTGAGGAGAGGTTTAAATGACCCTTTGGTAATGCCTGACCCACGGGACTCATTTAACTCAAACAGAGGCGCTCATCACTGCAACTGTGGCCATTTGTCAAGCACACAAACCTCCTGACCCCCAAAGGCAGTCCCTCTGAACCTCATCTACCTCACTTTTATTGGTTTCCTGTAGACTTTGAAGTCTAGATGTAGAGATTTAAAACAATAAAGGTCAACCAAATCCAGACAGAACCACAAGTCAAGCAATGTTTCTACACATTTTTGAAGTGATCACAAACAGTTTCATGTTTTTACAAGCTGTTTGTTGTACACAGTGTAATTGGTCAGATGTTTCAGTGGACAAATATATAATTTCCTCTGAGACGTTTGTCCTTAATACCTCATTTACAGAATGTGAGAGTAATCTTTCAGAGCGAGACTAATTAACCTTCTATAAAGCAGTGTTGGACTAAAAAATCCCTGGGAACGAGCTGAACATTTGATAATAATAAATAAAGATCTCCATTAGGTGAAAAGAGCAAAGGGCAAATATACTTTTTGGTAGTTCTGTTTAAATTTAGCCACTGTTTTTTTATATTACATTTAACACATCCTATGCAGGAACGCACAATTATTACTCATCACTTAATACTGCCATCTTATGGTGACCAGCTCCAGCTGCAGGATAAAGTATAAAATAAACTTCCCTCATCACCCAGAAAAGATCAATGTTTTCTTTTTATTATAAGACTTACATTTGTTAAATCTAGAGGCTAATTCACAGGTCTGTCAAAATAAAATACTGTTTTATTGAAAATTAAAAACTTAGTTGTAGTTGTTACCTTTAGTTCTGCCTCTGATGATGCCCAGTCGACATCTGAGAGAAAAAGAAAACATCCTCCTTTTTCCTCCTGCAGACCGGCTGCCTTTCCTCAGGGAATCTGTTTGGGAAAATGCAAATGAAAGCTGTTGGGGAGTGAGACACCCTTTTCCAAACATGATCCTTGCTGACATGTTCATTTTGTGTCCAGTGAAAAGGAAAAAAAATCAGGCTTTTGTCCTCCTCCTGACGCTCTCATCATCTTATCTAGACATTGCAGTCTCCGTCTGCCCTGCTGTTCTCGTGTTCTCCTCCCTTCTCTGGAGAGCATCCAGTCCCATCAGGTGAGTCTTCCAGGACACTCCACAAACAGGTGCTGTTTTTCTCAACTCAGAAACACTCAGATCCAATAGTTTTCCAACCATCATTGGCCAGTCACTTCCAGATCCAAACAGCCACAAGCTGACTGGCTGAATGAACGTTTTGTTTTTATATCTCTGGCAATGAGTTTCAGAGGAACAGATGGCAGAGGGCTTGGGGCTGTGGGGCACAGCCTGACTGCCAGAATGCAATGGAAACCTTTTCTGCAGGGAGTCGACGTTCAACGTTGTAAAACAATATACAAGCAGAGCGGGCCAGTTCAAGGCAGGGTTTTATTCCTACAAATTAATTTTTTATTGAAGCACCTCCACAGAAGAATCACAAACCAAACCCAGGTGAGACGGCTGGGGGTTTATGAATCTGATGTCACACCAGGTTTGTCAAAGGGCATTCACCAGTTTAACAAAGCTTCAGATTTTTAAGTCCGTTATTTTGGCATCCCTTCAAATGCTTAAGAATTAAGGTATAAAGTGCCAGAATCAAGTTCCTGTAAGGGTTAATAGTCTTTAAATGCCACTATATCATTTTAAACCACTCATCTTATTTCTAATAACACAGCTCCACTTTGCACAAGCTTTTTTTAATTTACAAAACATGGCCCTTGTAATAAGAGCAGTCATATTTTAAGAAAATATTGATAAAGGATCTTTCTAAGTTCTGAACTCTGGGTATAACCCATTTTTTCAGTTCACCAGGTCCAAGTTCAGTTTTTACATATCACCAGGTTTTCTAATGTCTGAATGAAATAACTCAAATTGTATCTTCCCCTGTAAGAACATCTAAAACTTTTAAAAGGGAAAATGTAATTCAAAAAATAAATCTGAATAAACCCAACCAAGCTTTTGTTTTTGTGCTACATGCTTAATGTCTCACCGTCCAAACGTACATAACCTAAACCTTTACTTAGTTTCAGCTTTGACAGCACATCAAAAACATTAAACCCCACAAAACAAAAAAATGCAATGAAGTAAAAATAAAAGATTCAGAAACAAGTTTCTATTTTGACAAATTTATTTTTAATCAGTTTATTCATTCTCTTCGCTCCTGAGCCTGGCGTTGGGATTGGTGACCTTGATCGCCAACTGAGCAGCTCTCTCCACAATCAGCTTCCTGTTCTTTGAGGAGACGTTGTGGGCGATTTCAGCACAATGAGTCCTACACAAGTGGAGACAACACGGTTAAGTATAACAAGATGACAGGTCAACTTAAAGCTTCAGCTTGAGAACAGAAACGGATGAAAACAAACTGCTGCTCAGATCTAAAACTTAAAGACCAAACATTGATTAGCTTAAGTTTCAAGTCTGCTTAAAGTGCTTTAACAATTTTTGTCCTTATATGAATGAAAGGCAGCTCTTCACATTTTGGTGGACAATCTTTTTACAACACAGCTACTTCAGTGACATCTGTCCCAATAAAACATAGGGTCTATGAAGCTGTGTTAGAAGTCAGTAAGTGTCTGAATTGTGTGCATTCATACACAGATTACACAACCTAATAATGATAGCAAAACACCGAATACACCTAGCACAGCATGACACTTCAGTGAGAACAAACACCTGACATTCAGGCTTTAAGCTCAATTCAATTTCACACCATTTCTTCATGAAGAGACCCTTAAAAGTTCAGCTCATTTTTTGGATGCAACATAGCAATAAGTAGAAAAAGCAACATAAAAAACTACCTTTTTCCTTAAATGAACTGAGGGGATTAGTCGCTGCATTTAAACATTTCATGAGTGATCTTCCGTAAATACTTTTCTTTGGTACTTGCACAAAGCAAAATAAAAAAGTGACAGACATTGTGTTCTCACATGCTGCCTCCCCTGAGCTTTTCTGTGAAATTTCAGAGCTGAAGTGTGCTGCGAAAATTAATCCACACACTAGAGACCAGTGAAGTGACACTTAAAATAAAAAAAATGTCTTCCTTTGTTTAAACAAAGATGGAGTCAAATGGCTCAGTGGAAAAAGAAAAATAACTTTTCAACAATCTCAAATGCTAACTTTGGAATGCCAGTATTCCAAGTGACATTTTGAGAAAAGAGAAAAAAGAAAAAAACTAAATGTTGCTTTCAACTACAAAGATGTGGCTGCAGAAAAAAAAAAAAACAAAAAAAAAAAAAA
>SSNR01000445.1:337665-383384 GCA_006937965.1 Callopanchax toddi | reverse complement strand
AAAAAAAAAAAAAAACAAAAAAAAAAAAAACGCATTGTACAGTAAAGTATCATGAGATTTGACTTTAGAGCCAAAGATTATATAAAGTTGTATATGCCACACAAAAAATACATACTACACCCTGGCCAGAACTTTTTCGATTACATTTTAGTTTTAGGACAATACTACAGGTCCTTTCAGGACCTGTCTGAACTAATTTGTTGAGGTTTGATATCCATAATATCTTTTCACTCAACATGAGTTTCATTTCAACATAACACAATCTTGGGGACTTACAAAATTAATATTTTAAAACAGGAATGCCAAAAACAAAAAACAATAAAAAAATACAGGAATGCCAGAAACATTTAAACTAACTTGTTTGAATTAAAACAGATTTAAAAACATGTCTAATGTGTGACCTCCCGTGTTTTGTGATTTGGTATTATGGTTTGTAAATTATCCTGTTTTAAGAGATTGCATTAAAAAATCTACCTTTTTAGTACTTTATCTTTGCAAATGATTTAAGCAGGACAGATGCTGTTAAGATGCTATTTTGAGACCCTGCATCCTGATGTGGACCGACTTCCCTGAACCATATTTAATTATTTTAAACTAAAATCTTTATATTTGGAGTGGCTAGATATTCTTTTGAGAATCTTACACCTTTGCTAAAATCAGATTAAAGCACTTTCAAACAACTCTCAACAAGGAGCTTTTCAAGATTATTCCAGCAGTCCAAAGTCCAAAGAGGTCCAGTTGCCTTTATTTAAAACCTTTTTTGGATTACCATGACCTGGATGACCGAGAACCTTCACCAGCATATTATATAATTTACACACAAGAAAAATGGCAAAATGTAATGTAAAATTTGAAGGAACTTTGTTTCATTTTAATTGCATTTTAAACTGTTTGTACTAAAATCTGCATAGAATAAACAGAACTGTCCAAGCACTTAAAGGAAGAAACCATGGAAAACAACCTGAACATCATTTGTTTTTCCACCAACAAAAATGCACACCAAACTAAAACTGACTTTAGGTTATTCACATTTTCAAGATAAAACTTTGTTTAACCTATGCATAAATATTTCATTTCTCATCAACAGGTATAGTTTTTATTCACTTGTAGGCATTTGCAACTTACTTGTTACTCATCATCAGAACCTCCAGTTCCTTGACATTGTGCACCAAGAACTTTTTGAAACCGCTTGGCAGCATGAACTTGGTCTTCTTGTTGCTACCGTAACCGATGTTTGGCATCAACATCTGACCCTTGAACCTCCTGCGAACCCTGTTGTCAATACCTCTGGGCTTGCGCCAGTTTTGCTATGGACAGAAATGAAAAGGATGAATTAACACATTCACTTCCTGTTAGCAACAATAATAATTTATAAAGTAAACAAACATCATACTTACCCTAATCTTGACATATCTGTCTGACTGGTGGCGAATGAACTTCTTAGTTCGCTTTTTGACAATCTTGGGTTTTGTTAGGGGTCTGAGGGCTGCCATGATGACTGAGGACAACCAAAATTAAGAGTCAACTGTCAGCTTGAGTTACTGAACATGATTCCAATATGCTTACAGACTAGTAGCTTTAGTGTGCAAATATGAATATACAACCCCCCCACATTGTTGATGTATGAATCCTGCGACGAAAAGTAACTACCGGTATATAAATTTCTTCACGAAGGTTTTTAGAGTGAACGTGTTGACTAGCAGGCTAGTAACTCAGTAGCAATACATGCCAACCTATTTCTCAATTCCACAATTTAAAATTAACAGTAAATGTAATTGTTAAATGCAAAAGGTTGTGTTATTAGAGCAACTTTACAGTGCCTTTCTGTGAGCCACGCTTCACAACATGTCTTTACTGAATGTAGTCACACTTCACACGGATAACTCTGATAGCCGGTTAGCCGCCATAGCATAGCCATCCATAAGGACACATTTAGGACATCAGCTAACAACAACGTTGACAATATCATCCAGCACACACAGTGTAAACCATATTAATTGATTAAACTGAGTAATGATGATCAGTTTGAGGCGAAAATGTGAGGATTAGATTAGATTGTCGCTACTCACCCGCCGATGTAAATCCAAAAGGGACTTCAGCAGCAGCGGAAAGAAAGAAAAGGACTTCCGTGACTGTGACGATGCATTATGGGTATTGTATTTCACGCCACCACTGCGCAAGAACTAGATGAAGATATACGTAAGTAAAAATGTTTCGTATAACATCGCTTTTTTCCACAGGAATTTCTTTTTTCCTTCTTTTTTTTTGGGGGGGGGGCTTTATTGGAATTGTTTTAATTAAATTTTAATCTCATCGGACACGGAGATGGAAATGAAGGAGGAGGATAAAGGAAAGGTGGGGGGAAAGTTAACAGAAAAAAAAACAATAGGTACGAGGAATCTGCATCTAGAGCTGCAGAAAGAGACAAAAACAAACAAACAAACAAAATAGAAGGCAAAGACATATCTGCAAAGGTCATGTTTGTTATGAATCCGAATCTCTTCCAGTAGGTGGCGGTAATGCACTTATAGCTGTTTGCTAACCGCCATTTTAAAACAAAGAAGAAGATTCCAAACTCAAAGTGTCACTATGAAAACAATAGTATATACAAAAGTATAAATCCAACAAATTCAGTGAGAATAATAGTTGAGAAAGTTTTCAACTGCGTATTTCAGCTTAGAAGTGTTACTTTTCATCATATACTGTATTATTATATAAATTTTACATTGCTTTAAGGTGCTTATCAACCGACACTTTATTTAGCTTTTATTCAACACAGTTGATCACTTCCAGATTAGATGAGTATTAATACTCATAAAGGATAATCATCCTTAACACCCATGGGAAAAAAGAAGTAAATCTATTTCCTCTTCTTGTATCAGACAAAAGGGGCGGTGTTGCTGATCACTTGACAGTGTGATTAAAAGGTAAATTATTTCTGTTTAACTTTTGTCACATGATTCCTGTTTCCTCTGTGGTGTAGGAGCAGGAAGGACTCACGTAGTTTCTGTTTGTTGTTTTAGCAGTAATACTAATAGGTTCTGAGATGGAGAATCAACCTTTATTAGGGTGAGAGTCGCCTTTCTGACTTTATTTGTGGCGAATTGAACTTTTTTTGTCTAACTTTCGTTTTCCGTGATTTCCAGTCAAAACAGGAACTACGGCATGGCGAACCCCGGTTATGTACCAGCAGCGACAGGAGCACCGGGTGAGATCTAAACTCGAGGATACATGGATAAATACATGAATACAGATTTTAAATGTTTTCATTCGACATTGCGCTATAACATGCCTTCCGGGTGGTAATGACGTCACACCGTCTTTGAGGAGAGTTGCGCGCTGTTTCCTGTTTGAGCGACAGCAGCTGATAGGAGTGGGAGAGAGAGAGAGAAGTAGAGATTCCTCCAGCCTGAGGCATTATAGAAGACGTGATCATGTTAGTCGAGGCATTGACTTGAGTTTTAATTGTGACTAAAACTATCAGAACGTGCAGTAACATGGAGGGCCAAGGTAAGTTATCAGCTTCAGGATGTTTAGCAAGTCATTTATTATTGGAGTTCTTTAACAGTTAGAAGGATGGTAGGCAGTAGAGGCTCTTTACATGTTTTTCTTTACACACACTGTGGCTTTTAGCGTCCTAGAAGATAATTAAACATTTTTACTGAATGTGAATATTCATTTTTGTGTTTAACTGAACTTTCTTGTTTGATTTAGCAATGTTTGCCCCACCCTCAGGACAGTCCCATGGCCCCAGCGCTCCTCCGGCCAGCATGTTTGACAACATAACTGGATATGAAGGAACCGTGGCAGGAGGAGGTACAGTAACAGGTGGATTTACTTATTTTGGGGCCCAAGGTGAAACAGAGACACGAGGCACTCCACATCCCACCACGTAATTTTCACCCAAATTTATTGATGAAACACTTGTAGGTTACAGTTGTTTATCACCCATAAGTCTGTCTGCCCAGTTTTTCTTCAAATCAAAGTTAATTAAAAAATTTTGCTGACGGTTTGTTTCAAGAGCAATATGATGTTGGATTACTTGATCAACAGCAGCAGAAGTTTTCAGTTTCAAAATCCAGAGGAGACAAATGTTTTAGACCGATGGCCTCCAGAATGTGAAGACTTGTTATTTCAGGCTTTTAACGAGAGTTGAGCTGTTTTGATTTGATGTTTTTACTGGTTTTATGCTGTCATTTTTTGCTTTTCTATTTCTTGCGTAACTATGTTTTATATTCATTCATTTAATTTTTTTTACTGTGAAGCCCTTTGTGGTTTTATCTTGTGAAGTGTACAATATAAATGTCTATATACATTTATTTTGTACATTTATATTATATATACATATAAAGTTTAAATACAGATGCATTAGATTTCTACAGATCAAAACACTGACAGACATGATAATTGAGATGACAGAATATTCAAAGAATATAAAAACTGCTGTTTATAGAGTGAACTTTTATGTAATGTACTATTTTAGTGCTTTTAAAAACATATGATGAGTGCTTACATTTAAATAATCATATTGTAACAGAGCATTCTAATACCAATTTATAATTTTGATCGATTTTAAGGGGTGTTTAGAATTCTTGTAGTTTTTTTAAAGGTAATAGGACCTGCTTCTGTAATTTGCTGGTGCTTTTATTCATCTCCAGTGGTATGTAGGCAGAAAACAAGCCCAAAGCTTGGTTGTTCAATCTTTCTGCTTATCAGTTGGAAACCTCACCCTTTTTACCCTTAACATAGTCAGTCTTTATGGCTTTTCAAAAAAACAAAAAACAGGCTCAGGTTCATGTTTTATGTTGGTGTGGTAGCTGGTGTGGCTGGGGTGAGTTAGAATTCTTGTCAACTGATTGTTGGTATAAGCTGCACAAAGGAGATTCTGTAAATCAAAAACCTGCTGTTCAAGCCTCTAGTTCAGTTCACTAAAAGAGTTATTTCACAATTAGTTTCCCATGTGGGGACTCCAGCAAACTGGAGTTCACTTGAGTCAGCTCAAATTATTGCTACGTCATTAACCAGGAGAAGGAGCAAGAAAAAGGTCACTGACTAACAGGATGTTGCATGGGGAACATCTACAGTGGTGAAACTGATGGATGGACAGATTTTGTAACAAATATAATTGTGTAATAAACATAATCAATGTCAAAATGATACATTTATATTACATATAAATAAGTTAATTATTTTGTTATTTTATTATAAAAATATCTCAATGCAGTGCTAAAGCTCTGCCACATTCTGCTCCCAGAAAGGCTCAGTTGTCCGGCTGATGACTTGTAAACTATGTTTATTACAGAGTTGTTTTTTAGTTAGATGTTGTGGATTGTGCTCTTAATCTTCTCATATCATTCAATTCAAGCTATCAGTTTAAGGATTTAGGTAACTTATGTCTGATTGGAAAAAAGAAACAGCGCCTAAAGTAGTTTTACCATCTGTTGCAGGTGGATTTCTGCCACCTCCTGTGCCTGCCTTCCCAGCTCCCCAGCCTATGCCTGGACCTGATCAACCTCACTGGAAGTAATACTCTTTTTTGTCTATTTAAACATGAAGATTGCATTTCATTTAAAACTGTAATGATTCAGAGCCACTTTCTAAAGATGCCATGATGTGATATACTAACATTCCTTCTCTGCTGGCAGTATCCCATCTATAAGTGAAGATGCCGCCCGGGAGGCCTTCATCCAGTTTGCCTCCAGTAATTGCTGTTACAGTTCTGCACCAGCGAAGGACGGTGTGATCACTGAAATGGCAGCTTTCAATACATACAGGGTAAACGGTGTTCTTTGTGATAAACCTGCTAGACAACTAAATATTTTCTCATCATTCCTCTGCTAGACTCTTTGGTCTCTAGACTAGAGACTAGAGCAGATTTTAATCAGGTCTTGCTTTTAACTTATGACCTGGTTCAGACGCCATTACAAAAAAGGAAGACAAAAGGTTAAATAAGTAAAATATATACTTTATTTTAACAAAAGTTAAGTATGTCCTCTGTGGTGAGGAGCTCTCCCTCTAGTTCCTCTCTGTAAGGCTCCTCTGTCTCCTTCCTCCTTTGGGCAGAGGGGTCTTTATGCTGACCAGGTGCCACAAATCTGCAATCAGCACCTCCAGGGACCTGCAGACAATCAAGCACATGGATCCACACACAAACACCAGGGTGCAGGCCTGGGGTCGTAACACTTATAAAGTAGTAAAAGGCTTTGCACCACTGTATCTGTCAGAACTGGTGACCTCCTAAACACCTGCATGTGCATCTACCTCAGACATTAAATATAATCAGTCAAAATTAAAGTACCAGTTGTTTAATTTGGTTTATAAGATTTGAATTCTCAGTATTTTTTGTCTTTTATTTGTTTTTGGTTTTTTTTGTTTTATCTTTATTCTGATACATTTTCATTTTGATTGTTATTGTTTTTATACTTGAATCCATTTATTTTATTGCTGTTTTCACTTTTTTTTCTTTGATAGAATATTTTTCATTATATACAGCGTTGTCTTTGACCTGGATTGTTTTTGTATAACAGTTTTAATGAGAGCGCTTTATAAATACAATTATTATTAGCAGCAACAACAATAATATAAGTGACTGTCCACGTTGGATTGTCACTCCACAAATTGCCACACAGTCAGTTTATCTAGACAGAGCAAAATAAATGTATCTAGTTTTTTAAAATTCCACTTTCTTTTTATTTTAGTACCGCTTGGAAACGTTTACTGAATCAAGGTCTACAGAGTGGAGCTATGAAGCATACAATGGTATGACTTTTACTATTTTAATATTCTGCCAAGAATCAGCTCATAATGAACTTTACTGTCATTTTTTGTTATAAAGTATGAAGCAATGCAGTATCACAATGTATGAATGATTAAATAGGAGTACAGTGTTTTGCATAATGTTTTCTTTTTTGTAAATATCCATTTAGATATAAAGTTATTCAGGATCTAGCAAGCAGTTGCACAAAAATGTGATATTATTAAATTGTTATTAAATAATCTTATTTCATTATTTTGTGGAAATATACTTTCAAAACAATAAAAATTAATGACAATTTAACTTAAGTGCTTAATGATTCGTTTGGACTTAATCCTTTTTCCACCAGTGTCCACATGTCGTTCATGTCAGAGCGGCTTTTCCTTTCCATTTTAGAGACTATAACAATCGTAACTTTGAATTGAGTGAACATTTCACATCTTTTGAAATAGGTCTCTGTTGAAAGGTTAATGACAATTCATTTCCTTTCTGTTTGTAGAAATAATAATTAATTACAATCAGATCGATGAGCTAATTACGAGTCAAAGCAAAGCCAAGACTAAAGTGGATGTTTGATGTCTCAAAGCCACTTCAGTCTTTAATACTTCATTAATATTTATGTAAAACTTTGTATAAACCTTTGCACTGCAGTTTGTTTCATCTGACATGGTTATTCCAGCAGAAATGTTTTATTATTCCTACTGGAAATGGCTCAGGCTGCTGCTGCTGCTGTTTACACTTGCAAATAACTATAGAATGCTTTAAAAACAACTGTTTAATGTCAAACTGACAGCATTGTAAATGTTTATAAAATAGCATTTTTATGTTAAAATTGCAGCAATCTTTGCAACTGTCCCAATTGTGACTAGCCATTTGCTGGCAATCTATGAACTATTCTTTATTTTTCCAAACTCAGGCTGTTCAAAGCACTATCTGTAATGGGTAAGCTTTTAATTGTTCATAATCTTTCTACAGAACACTTGAAGCGATCTGAACTCATTAGGAAAGTGAATTTTTCAGATTTAGGGCGTTTAAAGATCAGGTCAAAGCTGTTTATTTTCTTTCAAAGATCTGTCGTCATATGTTGTGACATCTTCCTGCTGAAGGGCTTGTGTGTCTCCCAATATAACACCATATCATCATTACTTGACAACACTGATGCTGATCAGTGTACACTGATTGACACTTTTATATTAATACTCTATCTAAATCAGGCCAGCCAGTGGATGCCTATGCCCAGATGCCACCAGGGCCTTGGGATCTTCCTGCAAAAGCACCAAACTTTTTTGTTGAAAGCAAACAACAAATCAAAGTTCCCTATACATCATCTGTCAAGGTAAATCAAATAAATATTTTAAAAAGAGAAGGTAAATCAAATAAATATTTTAAAAAGAGAAAACAATGACATGTCTTTAATAGATTTCTTCTAATGAGAGTCTTTACCTACAGCCCTGCCATAACTGTGTGGGAATAGGCCGTAAACCCTGCAAAGAGTGTTCAGGTGCTGGTAATGTAAGTATTTTTCCCCAGACCTCAATGAAAAATGTAAATGAGACTCTTACTAGGATAGCATTCCAGTGTGTGTTGTTTTTTCTCCACAGAAAGTGTGTTGGGTGTGCAATGGATCTGGTTTCCGCCATGGGAATGATCGATGCCACCACTGCCACGGAAGAGGGAGAGAAAAGTAAGCATTAGGGGTTCTTTACATAGGAAATGGTGGGCAGAGCGCACTGCTTATAAACCCATTCATGTGTATGTGGTGCACAGCACTCAGCAACATTACCTCGGCAGATCGATCAGAAAGTATCCACCAAGTTTGTCCACCGATCTCTCTGAGCAGATCACCTCGCCTCAACGTTCTTTTTATTTGAATGTGTCTCAGTGTGACTCTCCTACAACAGAGCAGCAGGCTGGGAAATTTCTCTCCAGACTGTGACACAAACATGGAAAGGTTCTGCTGCTGAACAAATTTGGGGTTATAATGAAGACTCACTGCTGCTCGTTCTTTAGTTTTCCCCTCCTTTATGTTAATAACTGCAATGCCAGGGCTTTTCTCTGAAAATCTGATACATGCAGCATTCAAGCTACAGCTGGATACATAGCTACCTTCTGGAGATATATTCAATCTTCCAGCAACAAGTATTGAGCACAGTTAGTATAAACTCCCTTCTCGTGGGCTCAGGACTCAACTCCTGCACTGAGCATATTGCATACAGCTTTCTATGTGCAAGAGGCCTAGACATCAATAAGATATCGATGTAAAAACACTGCAGCTTGTCACGTTTTTAAGCTGATTTTAAAACATCTCTTACAGTTGCAGTTACTGTCATGGACAAGGATCTCAGCTCTGTGATGTGTGTGGAGGAAAACAGCAGCTTCTGGTCTACATTAAACTCACTGTTAAATGGTACCGTTCCTTTATTTATCAAGAAAAAAAATAGAATAGTTCTGCTTAACCCTTTAACTGTCAGGTCAGCTGTTTGGTCGAGCACATGTTAGTGCCTATATTTTGTTAAATTGTGCTTAATGTAGTTTTTTAACCTTAGTATTAATGTAAACATCATTATAATTGACTTGCAATATATTATATTATAACTCTTGCTGCATCAAAAGAACAAAAAAAAAAAGCTAAATATAAAATTTTTCATTTCTTATTTCTTGGTGTGTAAGTTGAAGGGTTAATGGTGTAAAAGTAATCATCATTTATATCGGTGTTCTATTGTTAATTGTTACACGACAGCTGTAGTCTTTTTGTTTTATGTTGCAGGACTAACAACACTGAGGATTATGTTGTGGAACAGTCGAGCGGACTTCGTGTGGACAACCTTAGCAAGGTGTCTGGCAAGGAGCTTTTCAAAGACACTCAGTACATGGTAAACTGATTATTTTCAGCATAAAAATTGAAGTGATTGATTTATTTGTGTCACAAATGTAATGTAATAATAGCTATTATTACTAGCTAAGGGTAGTTTAAAACACATACACCAACAGATAAGCAGGTGCAGCAAGTGAATCTTCAAAGATGCTCAGAGACTAACTTGGGGTGGTGCACCAAATCCAAAAATCATAATTTCAGGATGTTTATCACCTCGGCCCCTGTCTTCTGCTTATCCAGGTCCAGCTCACAGGGGCATTGATTTGATTCAACTAGATTCTGTGGTTTGCAGGTGTATCCAGTGGTGGGCTTTCCAGACCCTGCAATAATGCAGGCTTCACAGCGTCTTGTGAGAGATCACCAGGGCAAATACTCCCAGACATCACGCATTCTACAACAGGTTTCTGAGTCACTTTAATATAATATGACAATACTATGCTGATTAAAAGTGTGTTTTTAATACAAATGATAACATTTGCTTTCTTACCTGCAGCGTCAGACCGTAGAGCTGATCCCTGTCACAAAGGTCTCCTACTCATGGAAAGGAAATGCACACATTTACTTTGTTTACGGAAATGAGTACAAAGTTCATACAGACGACTATCCTGCTACTTGTTGCTGCTCTGTAATGTGATTGCAGTTGGCGGCTGTGCTTTTTACACTCTGTGCCTCTGAACATCTAAGTCGGCTTCATTTGCTGTCACGTTAATTCTGCTGATTGAATGATGACACTGTGTAAAATGTGGAAAAATAAACTGCAGGTGATATGTATATCGTCACTGTCAGGCTTTGTCTTTCCAAAAATGCAACTTTAAAGTAAATTTAAAAACATGTTTCTTTTTCATAGAATAAACTCTGGGTGATCAAAACTTCAGAAGCTCTTTTTGACACTTTTATTTTAAAAAAAATGTCACCCATGAAGCCACCAATAGATGTGAAAGATGACCGATAAAGCTGATTTATGTAAAACCATGAAAGTGATGGAAAAATGGGGATTCAATTTTTTAGGCTGACGGTGACGATGTATGTGTCTGAGATGGAGACAGACTGCATCCTCTTTCCTAGAAAGCAAAAAAAAAAAAAAACCAAACAAACTGACGTGTGAAGTCAAAAAT
This sequence comes from Callopanchax toddi, assembly GCA_006937965.1. Classification (NCBI taxonomy): domain Eukaryota; kingdom Metazoa; phylum Chordata; class Actinopteri; order Cyprinodontiformes; family Nothobranchiidae; genus Callopanchax; species Callopanchax toddi. Next base: position 372,640 of record SSNR01000445.1, on the reverse strand, counting down.
GTAGACATTTTTGGAAGTAAAGGAACATGTCCTCCATTCTAAAGGGACCAACCTTCTTGTTTCCTGTGGTTAAAAACCAGGCTCACTGATGGTATGAAAGAGCATTTATGCACTTGAGTGTAAACACGAAATGCTTAGTAAATTAATGTCAACACAAACAATCAGTGCTGCCAGCTAGGGGACAAGTTTTTAAGGAACGCTTTGCCTATTTTTGCACTAGAAGACAATAGAAGGCCACATTCTGTATTTATCACAGCAACATGACTCTGAGTCCATGTGTCAAACTGACCTGGCTGCATTCCAGACTTGCAACCCTCAGAAAACATTATGTTCATTTATGGAAAAAAAGACAACTTGAACTATTTAACATGGATATAATTGGGGGTTGGGGGCATGCCCCCTGCTTATTTAAAGGTGGTTTTGAGCCCTGTAGTTTTACTGTCTAAAAACAATGTTGCACTATATTAAATGGGTACTAGCTCTTATGTTGAGGTGTAGGTTTGATATTATGGCATTGGCACTGTTTAAGCAGTTTGAGCCCCCCTTCTCCACCTCCACTCCCCATCCCTGAACTGAAGCAAGCCCCCCCTGAAATCAAAAACCTGTCTTTGCTATTTAGTTAGCTATTTAACATTTTCTATATGTTGTAGAGGAATTACCTTAAAATGTATTTACTCTTGTGCATCAGTTTTCCTCGGACTAATTGCAGAATGACAGTTTTAAAAGCAGCTTTTATTTTTATGAGACATTTTAAATGTACATATATTAAAAAATAACGAACTTTTAATTTATGTGCACCGTATCCTGACACTTTTTGCTCTAATAATGGCATTATTTTTTTCTCATTCGTGAAAATCAGTTTTAATCAGTGACGTTTTATGTATTTTAACTCAATCTGTAATTTTGGCGATTCTGATTGTATTTTATAGGACTGGAAGTCTGTATTCGAGTTTGTAACACAGTCTGTATTCGAGTTTGTAACACAGATGTTTTGCAATATTTGCTTTGCAGTGATTTATTAAAGGCTGTTTCGCAATGTTTTGCAGCTGAGTTGTGTCGTCATTAACTGCGGACGGTCGCCGGTGATTTGACGAGGGGAACGTGTTCGCCATAATGATAATAAACCGTGAACACAAAGCTACAACAAGCCAAAATAAGTGGTTCCCGTGACGCGGTTATAAATGCGCTTGATATTCACCGAACAAGACTCAAGTCGGGACTCATCTCAGTGGATTAAAATCTCAGTAAACCTGAGAAAACCAAGCAAGAACTGAGAGAGGAAACGAGGTAATGTTAGCACACTGGCTAACTAGCCAGGTTCACCTGAGAGGCTTCTAGCTAGTTTCTAGTCCTGTGTTACATGTGCTGGTAGGTTATACTGAACCGAATATAACTGGAATGTCACGTAATGCGTCGAAAACCCCTGGAACAATTTTACCTAACCATATAGCACTACAGCAGATGTAAAAAGTGGTGGTTTTAACGTGTTGTTAGCTGCATACTGAGGTTAGCTTCTTGTTTAGCCACTTTTAGCTAGAAAAACATCGCAACAGGCAGAAAGCAGTTGTGAGTGGAGTTTCCTGCTGCGCCTAAATAAGAACTATATTAGTAAATATTGGTGAAACTCGTAAAAGGTTAACTTGTTACATTTCAGTGCTGTTAAATAATCAAGAAATATGCCAAAATAGTTTATGCAACGTGCTAACTTGAGCGTAACTTTGACAGTTTTGTTCCCCAGAGGACGTCCGCACCTGCAGCGTTTTGAGCCAGTCAGCGGCTCCTTTGAGCCATCAAACTGGTCATGGTTTCCTGTGTGTTGTTTTTGTTAGGTTTTTTTTTTTTTATGACGGAGACCAACAGTTACACGCATTTAAGCCCTCATATTTGGTTTTTCCGGTATATTTCTATTGCAATCTCAACAAATTTTCATTCGACTTTATTCAGGAAGTTTTTAAATATTAAATAAAATTAAGTGCATGCTCTCGGTAGCAGTGGACGGAAAAACGAAGAGGACCCTAGCAGGTTCAAATGAAGATGTTTGGCTTTTCATCCGAGGAGCTTTGTCAATTCAACAACAAAACAAAGAGGATCTCCCCCCAGAGGAAGTAACATAAGAGCCTAGACTGAAATACACACTAAGCAGGTTGGTGTGGTCTGTGATTGCAGATGATAAATATTTAGCTCCAGAGTGGTGTTGCCAGATCTGGAGAGATAAACCTGCAACTAGGACAAAAAACAGCCCAAAAGAAGTAACCTGCTCACCTGCAGTCACACAATGAAGGGTAGAAAGGCCACTTAATTTATACTTATCGATTGTTGAGCATTTTATTTCAAATCTATTTGGGGAGTACAAATAAAATGTATTTATTTTTTATATTTCCTTCTTTATTTTATTGTATACTTTTTATTTATGAATTTCAGCTAATCAGAAAGGTCTGATAATATTATAAGCAACTAATAATTAAAAACCTGTCATCATTTAAAGGAATGCACATCACTTGCCACTTATCATACCAGAATTTTAAACTAAGATCATACTCTGTAGTCATTTTGGTCAAATCTGAAAACAATTTAGATTTTTTTCCAGTAGCCTAAAATGTTGCTGGCCTCATAAAAACATCAACAAAGTGCAAAGTAATCATTTAAGTGAATGCAAAACCTCTTGTTGACCTTTTGAACTCAAAGAACTTCCCATGCTGGACCACAAACCAGTTAGACTTTTAATACAACACATTTTCTAGTCTTTGTTACATATGTTTTCATATTTTGCATATGTATTTCCTGATATTGTTAATATGTTCGCCGACCCATCGATCTTGACTCAGTTGTTTTCGGTGGTGTTTTCTGTGTTTACAGGTGGGAGGGGGACAGAAGTTGCACATTTATTTTCTTGCAGAATGTAAGGAAACTAACCATTCCAACAAATGTAGGCAACCAGCACTAGCCAATCAGAGGCAGAGAGGGGTGTGGCTATATGCTTTTGCTCTACCACTGTTGACAGATGCTGTGACTGGACTTTAGTTTTATGCATTTAGTGGACAGAGAGACGACAAGCCTAAATAAGCTACTACACTTTTAAATACACCCAAAAAACTGCAACTTTAACTTTTTTTCAAGTGAATTTATAGAAAAACAAGCCCAAAATTGCTTATAATAAGCAGTCTTGGCAGCCAGGGATAGATAAATATTTTTGAGAGAATGTAACTACGACACAAACTGTAAGTGAAGAATAAAAAGTGAATTGGACTAAACTGGAATTGAGAGACTGATTCCTACTGTTCTAACCAACAAATCTGCACTTTATCTCAGGTCTCTTCTGCAGACACACTCATACATGTTGCATTTCTGCCAAGTTGTTAATCAGTTTCGGACACATTGAAAGTTAATATACTAATATGGTCAACATTTTGAATGTAAGTTAAACTTCGAGTGTGTTTTTTTTTTTTTCTTGTATAGCATTAATATTGTCTAATATATCAGCATATTTTTTTTCTTGCTGTGGCAGTCTATACTGTACTAGAAAATGTATAATAAATAAGATAAATATATGTCATCCTGATAGCCCCGTGCCATGGCGTCAGCATCTGCCACTGTGGACTCAAAGGCAGAGCTGACTTCTCTGCTGGAACAATGGGAGAAGGAGCAACAAGGCAACACACAGGAGCTGGTTAACATCCTCACAAAGTAAGTAGACAGACACACTACGGATTTATGGGTTGTCAGATCAGTTAAAGGATATTTAAGAGGGTCAGTGTGTTGATGTGCTGTAACTTTCAGGATCTCAGAGCTTGTTGAAAAGGAGACGGAAGAATATCACAAAGCTGACCCTGACCCTTTTGATGATCGACATCCTGGTACGAAAAAAGGAAAAGCAGCTTAATCACAAGACTTATCAGCTTTTTTAAATGTGCATGACATGTTTGACATTTCTTTGTTGACCACTAGGGAGAGCTGATCCAGAATGTGTGTTGGGTCATCTGCTGAAGATCCTATTCAAAAATGATGAATTCATGAACACTGTAAGAATAAAAAGAGAGATTTGACAGAGTTTCATAGAAAAACAATGAATGGTTTAGTCAGATAATTAATTGTTAATTTATGTTTAGTTGGTGAACAGCTATGTGATGACCAGCAGAGAGTTTTCCTTAAATGCAGCAGCTTGTCGCTTGCTACAGAACATTATGCCTGGATTGGAGACAGCTGTGGTCTTTCAAGAAAAGGTAGGGTGTTAATTATAATATCATGATGTGTTTCCAATTTTCTGCTTATTTTAAAAAATACTATAATATTCAGTACAAACAATGATAACAATTAATACCACAATGGTACAACAGCAATATCAACAGTGGTAATAAATAAAAATTTGACAACAGTGGAACTGACCACACTGAACAACTAATAGACTACAGGTTTACATTATGACCCTTTCTCTATATATTGTGAAAAGACCTTATGTTTATATACTTTGATAGTACACGCTTGGTCAAAAGATTTTTTGAAATCCACTTGTATTGGGTCAAATGACAAATCAGACAAAGCGCTTTAAATATTGTCTTTTTGATGATTCAGAAAGTGCTGATGTTTATATATTATTACCCACTCTTCCATTTGCTCTTCTCAGGAGGGCATAGTTGAGAGGCTGTTTAAATGGGCTCAGGAGGCTGAACAGCCTCTGAGAATCTATGCCACTGGCTTGTTGGCAGGTGCCATGGAGAACCAGGACATTGCTGCCAACTATAGAGAAGAGAACTCTGTTTTGGTCAGTTGGGGGGGTTCTGTTCTTGTATATTAATTTGTATTTGTGAATAAATCAGATGTTTTTATTGGAATAACAAAGTTTTACTAGAGCTGATGTTTTTTGTCAGTGTTTTTATGAGCAGCAGGTGATGTGAGGTCGTAACTGTCCATCAGCTTACGTTTTCATGTTTTACTTTGACAGGTGCCTTTGATGCTGCATCGGTTGCGTGAGCTTCAGGATAAAGACGCTGAAAACAAAAGGGAAACCAAACGGCCCAGCCCCAGAAAGACTTTGAGTGAGCCTTTGTTACCTTTAGATGAGGAAACTATTGATGGAGGCTTCGAAGAGAAGCCCTTCACACCGAGTAGAAATGGAGCTGAAAAGGACGCAATGGGCCAAGACGATGCTGAAATTCCCTTCTCATCCATCGAGCCTGAAAACGAGCTTTCGTTCCGTTTCAGCTCCCCTGACAAGACGAGCAGCCGTGCCAACTCAGCTGTTAAAACCATGATGAAACCCATGTCTGCTCCGGGTTCACTGACGCACCCCGGCCTGTCTGATGGTAGCAGCTACCTGAGGAGGAGAGCAGAGAGAGAGAATGCCAGGACTTCCAAACAGAAGCTGAATTTTTCTCTGCCTGACCCAGAGAGGAACTTTAGTGAGCTTTCCAATAGCAGCTGGTCAGAAATGAGCCCCTGGGTGATTGGCAACAACTATCATCTGTACCCTTTGACCCCAGAGATCGAACAGAGACTCATCCTGCAGTATCTCACCCCTCTGGGGGAGTATCAGGAGGTTAGTCCTTTTAAATAGACTATAAACTGGTTTATTAATAAACAAAATATTGAATATGTAGCTTTTAAAAAATTTAATTTGAACTTTTAAAAATGTATTGAACAGCAAATTTAAAGGAATTGTAAATTTAATATGAAACAAAGTATGTCACTTAGTCTGTGTGTTTAAGCTGTGGAAAATCAACCTGCTGGTTTTCATTGATCAGTTTGTTAGCTATAGTATTTTGTTTCACATTTACACGTTTCATATTGTTCAACTCGAAGTGATTTAGAACGCTTCTCCTTTGTCATTCTGCAAAATGACCAGCAGGTGTCAGTATTCCATAGTAAAGTTTTTTTTTTTCACTCTGCATGGCATAAACTAGATTTTGAGGAATGTACAATTAAAATAACCAAATGTTGCTAACAAATATTGCATTTAACTTCTCAAGAATTTAAAAATGAAAAAGAAAATTGCTGCTCTCTCTTTCTGCTTCTGTCTACAGCTTCTCGCTGTGTTTATGCAAATGGGAGCTCGTGAGCTTCTCATGCACTATATGGATCTAAAGCAGACCAATGATGTGCAGCTCACCTTTGAGGCTCTAAAGGTAGACCTACATGCTTGTACATGCTTGTACACCTCTATGATGAAACACAACAAGATTCTCAAGTTTCTTGTTATTGTTCTTTTCTTACAGTATTTGGCTTCACTGCTTTTGCACAAGAAGTTTGCTGCTGAGTTTGTTGCTCATGGAGGAGTTCAGAAGTTGTTGGAAATCCCGAGACCTTCAATGGCTGCTACTGGAGTGTCACTGTGCCTCTATTACCTAGCCTATAACCAGGATGCCATGGAACGGGTACAACTCATACTAACACAAATGCAAAACAGATTGTCGAATTTGTGTTGTGTGGATGTGGCTTTTGTATTTACACTAATGCTGAATTAACTCCTTTTTTGCCACAAAAGAATTTTGACCGTTTGAGGTACGAACAGATAACGTGTAGGGTTTTTTCTGGAGTACTGGAGCAGTAGACTCATACCTGCCCTGTGGATTATGGGATGTGATCTCTGTAGATTGGGCTTCCTCCCACAAATGCTGTCAAACTATCAGATTGGTACCTGGTGGGTTTTGAGGCAGAGTGAACATTTCACATGCTTCTGTTCTTTGAGTCATTCTTTGTCAGTTTTTGCAGAGTCCACTGCTGTCCTATTGGAAACAGGCAGCTGTATGAAAGTGCTGTTGCCATGTGGGGGTGTGAATGGTCTGCAGATTTTTTTATGGAGGTAGGGGTGGGGGGTGTACAGAAGGATGCAGGTTTTCTGACAGAATGCAGCATCGTTAAAAAATAAGAAGTGTTAGTTTTGATGCTCATCAGTGATCATAATGTTATTATGGCTGATTGATGTATATGAGACGAGGTCAAAAAAAGGACAAATAAGTTGGGCAGCTGCAACTCATCCAAAATGCTGCTGCCAGAGTCCTGACCAACGCCAGGCAAATGGATCATATCACTCCCTTAAATTGCTGGACTGGCTCCCTGTTTGTAAATGGATAGCACTTTAAATCTTATTAGTCTATAAGGCCCTGAATGGTGCTGGGCCTAAATACATCCGTTACTTCTCAGGTCTTCCCAGGACTGGAACTAAACTCAGAGAGGCAGCTTTTAGTTTCTCTGCTCCACAGCTCTGGAACGAACTGCCTGAAAACCTGAGATGTTCAGAAACTGTTGGCTGACTGAAAACATTATTGTGATGTAGTTGACCGTGGCATTTTTTTTACTCTGGCTTCACTATACTATTGAACTCTCAGACACTGCACTCAGTTCCAGTCCTATCTCACTGATAGAAGTGTTTTTTTCTTGAATACTTTAAGATTTGAAATGCATACTGTCACATGTGGGGATTCCCCAGGGTTCAGTCCTTGGCCCCGTCCATTTCAGCATCCACCTTCTCCCACTCGGTGTTAGTAGCTCAGTAGGTAGAGTGTTTGTCCTACAGCTGGAGGGTTGTTGGTTCGATCCCCACTCTCGCTGAGTCATTTTGTGATTGTGTCCTTGGGCAAGACGCTTCACCCACATTGCCTTTGAATGTTTGTATGAATGGGTGAATGGAATGTAAAGCACTATGTAGTCCATGACTTAGAAAAGGGCTATTTACTTTGTCAAGTTATCAGCCACTATGGAATTTCATTTCATTGTTATGCTGATGACACACAGCTGTATCTTAAAACCAAAACTGCCACTCCTTCATCTTCATCACTCCCGTCACCACTTACCAAATGCCTGGAGGAGATGAAAGTGCGAATAGGGCACAATTTCCTCCCATTAAACGCCTCAAAAACAGAAGCCATCATAATCGGCACCCCTCACCAGACTCCGTCAGGTTCTATACCCACAATCACCTTCTTTGGTCAAATATCCCCCTCTGTTCATCAGTCACCAACCAGACTTTGTTCCTCTCCTACCCTCCTAGATGCTGAAAGGTTGGCCCATGCTTTTACCACCTCCAGACTAGGGCTGTCACGGTAACCGCACAAATGAAATATCGCGATATTAAGAAACCTACCGCGCTGCATGACTGGTCACTGCAATTACCGCACCTGACAATACTGATGATGATGATGATGAGGTAAAGTGCGCGCTGATCGAGGAGATCGTACACATGGAAGATGGAGGGAGCGGTGCCAGTGCGTCAGCTGCAGCCCAGCCAGAATCCTTGGCGGAGACAGTGCTGCCACCAGCGGCAAAAAAAAAAAAAAACGCTCGGAGACCTGCTGAAGTCACGGAACAACACGTCTTCTGCATCTGTCCCAAAGAGAGTTAGAGCCGAGCTGGAGCTCAATCGCTACCTGAAGGAGGAACCCATCGACCCTAATGAAAATCCCCTGCAGAGGTTGCGCTAGACTTTTTAGTTTTCCGTCATTTTGACTGACAGGGTTAAAAAATCCGGTCATAATCTATTTTTATCCGTCACTTATTAATTTTAAAAATGATAATTACATTTTCAGTAGCATTACTCTAACACCGGGCCCATTTAGCATCCATAGGATTAGACTCTAAATTAGTCGATCAGCCAGTCATCAGATAGACATTTCTAAAAACTCCGTTTGGAGTCCAGCGCAGCGCAGCGAGGTGCAGCTCTGAGCGCTCCGCGGTACTCTGATTACTATATAATATTAACGTTCATTATGAGATTATGAGAGAGATGAGGGGTTCACATATTTTTCATTGATATACTCAGGGGAAAACCCGGTGCTGATGTTTAATGCGGACCTCCTCGCGTGAGGGAGTATTTGGAGTCCAGTTCTATGTGTGCGCTCGGCTCGTGGAGCAGATTTTGCGTGTCAACAAGCCTCCACAGCTTATAAACGCTACTCTGAGAGCACATTACAACAGGAAGTGTAATTAATCCATATCTGATCGCGTGCTGAGCACCGGATTGCAAAGGGGCGTTTGAGCGGATCAGGTCTGACACCTGATGGCGGACCAGTGTTCTTCTGTTGCAGAGCGCAGGACGTCTGGATCACAGGTCTGTGCTCAGCAGCACAGAACCTCAGTCTGGGCTGCAGTTATTAGTTGGTGGAGATGCAGCACTATTTCTGCATCCTTAGTTCGAATTATTAGTGGGGACAATTCAGTGATTGCCTATGACGGTCTGATGGCGTGCGCGCAAACCTGTCAGAATGACCGGCGCCCTTCAGGTCTTTCCATCAGAGTAAAAAAAGAAAAAACAACGTTAAATACCGGAAAATTCCGGTAAACGCGACCCCTGATCCCCTGACACGGTGGCGTAACAACCAAGAGCGATTCCCTTTGCTCTCCAGAGTCGCACGCAACTACATGTGTATTTGCGAAACGAGCGCACCTTCCGAGAGGGTTTTCAGTGTCGCTGGAAATGTTGTCACCCCTCTCAGATCTGTCTGAAACCGCATAAGGTTAACATGCTGGTTTTCCTTGCGTGTAACAAGGACATGACAGAGCTATAAATCACCGTTATTTGTGTGTGAAAGTGAAATGATAGTGCCCACCCGCGCCAGGTTAATCTTATTTTATATACTTGATTTTAACAAAACGGGCGCTTTTTAAAAATTTTATTTTAGTAATTTACAGAGAAATGTGCTAAATAAATAAAGTGCTGCAATAAAATCGCACACCGCAATATTGAGCCGCCCTGACCCACCGCAGGGGGAATTCCTCAACCGCGACAGCCCTACTCCAGACTAGACTACAGTAATGCTCTTCTAATCAGGATTTCTAACAAGGCTCCAGTACATCCAAAACTGCAGCTTGAATACATATCACACCAAATCTTCACCATTTCATTGGCTTCCTATTTCTGCACAGATTGTATTGGAAGGTCACTCTCCTCACTCATTAGTGCATATACAGTGGGGAAAAAAGTATTTGGTCAGCCACCGATTGTGCAAGTTCTCCCACTTAAAATGATGGCAGAGGTCAGTAATTTTCATCATAGGTACACTTCAACTGTGAGAGACAGAATGTGGAAAAAAAATCCATGAATTCACATGGTAGGATTTTTAAAGAATTTATTTGTAAATAGGCTTTATGCACAGAGTACTTAGTAGAACTTCCGGTTTAAAATTACCTCGCGGGACCATTTCCGGTTCCATTTGAAACGTGAAGATTTCCAGAGTTAGAGTGCATTTCCAGCTAAAGATATTGTTTATAATCAAAACGAGTAATAGTATAGTATAGTACAGTATGATATATATATTATAGCACTAAGAAATGAAGCCATCATATAAGTATCAGCGGACGGGAAGCCTCGACAGCTGAACACTGCTGTGTTCCGTTGTGTACCGCATCAGCTGAATATAATTCATCAGTCCGTTTCCACACATTTCCACTGAATAAATAACTACAAAAAGGAAGGATTGTGAACTTAAGAAGAGAAAACGTGATCATTTCTAACCACACCGTGTCTGCAGTCCACACTTTGCAGCACAGTAGTCAAAGAGCCGAGTGGACGAGGCTAATGGAGGAGGCACGGCGCCGTTCGTGTGTTATTTCACTGGAACAACTATTCTTTTGGTGAATGAAGACTTGGTGTTTGATAACGTACAGCTAGACCAGAGAAAGTTGAAAGTTGGGAAGCAGTTGGAGCCCACGATCACGGCTATATAGATTTGTTTCACTGTTTTTTGATGATGGAAGCTACGAGCTAACGCTGTTAGCTTACCTTCAATTTCATGAATAAAGCTGGTTATATACAGCTTAAAGTCCTTCATCCGCTTGCTCACAGACGTCTCTGTGTGTTTTTCAAAAATCCGGTGGACATCGTTTACCGTGATGCGCGGCAGGTCTTGAAGAAAACGGGTAAAAAAATCCATTTTGTCCAGTTTGTGTGGGAACAGCGTTGAACCGGAAGGGAGCGGCAGCCTCTATCGCAACCAGGAAGTGACCGTGCATAAACCCCATTAGGGTGGAAAATAAGTATTTGGTCACTTCAAACAAGGAAAATCTCCGACTCTCACAGACCTGTAACGTCTTCTTTAAGAAGCTTTTCTGTCCTCCACTCGTTACCTGTATTAATGGCACCTGTTTGAACTCATTATCTGTATAAAAGACACCTGTCCACAGCCTCAAACAGTCGGACTCCAAACTCCACTATGGCCAAGACCAAAGAGCTTTCGAAGGACACCAGGAAAAGAATTGTAGACCTGCACCAGACTGGGAAGAGTGAATCTACAATAGGCAAGCAGCTTGGTGTGAAAAAACCAACTGTGGGAGCAATTATCAGAAAATGGAAGACATACAAGACCACTGATAATCTCCCTCGATCTGGGGCTCCACGCAAGATCTCATCCCGTGGGGTCAAAATAATCATGAGAACGGTGAGCAAAAATCCCAGAACCACACGGGGGGACCTGGTGAATGACCTGCAGAGAGCTGGGACCAAAGTAACAAAGGTCACCATCAGTAACACACTACAATGGCAGGGAATCAAATCCTGCAGTGCCAGACGTGTTCCGCTGCTGAAGCCAGTGCATGTCCAGGCCCGTCTGAAGTTTGCCAGAGAGCGCATGGATGATACAGCAGAGGATTGGGAGAATGTCATGTGGTCAGATGAAACCAAAGTAGAACTTTTTGGTCTAAACTCAACTCGTCGTGTTTGGAGGAAGAAGAATACTGAGTTGCATCCCAAGAACACCATACCTACTGTGAAGCATGGGGGGGGAAACATCATGCTTTGGGGCTGTTTTTCTGCTAAGGGGACAGGACGACTGATCCGTGTTAAAGAAAGAATGAATGGGGCCATGTATCGGGAGATTTTGAGCCAAAACCTCCTTCCATCAGTGAGAGCTTTGAAGATGAAACGTGGCTGGGTCTTCCAACATGACAATGATCCCAAACACACTGCCCGGGCAACAAAGGAGTGGCTCCGTAAGAAGCATTTGAAAGTCCTGGAGTGGCCTAGCCAGTCTCCAGACCTCAACCCCATAGAAAATCTGTGGAGGAAGTTGAAAGTCCGTGTTGCTCGGCGACAGCCCCAAAACATCACTGCTCTCGAGAAGATCTGCATGGAGGAATGGGCCAAAATACCAGCTACTGTGTGTGCAAACCTGGTAAAGACCTATAGTAATCGTTTGACCTCTGTTATTGCCAACAAAGGTTATGTTACAAAGTATTGAGTTGAATTTTTGTTATTGACCAAATACTTATTTTCCACCCTAATTTACAAATAAATTCTTTAAAAATCCTACCATGTGAATTCATGGATTTTTTTTTTTCACATTCTGTCTCTCACAGTTGAAGTGTACCTATGATGAAAATTACTGACCTCTGCCATCATTTTAAGTGGGAGAACTTGCACAATCGGTGGCTGACCAAATACTTTTTTGCCCCACTGTATGAAAATGCACCCTCCTACCTCAAAAAACTGCTCATGTCTCAATTCGCAACACGCTCTGTCTGTTCCACCTACTCAACTGCCTCCATGTTCCCAGGACAAAGATCTGCACTATGGGAGATCGAGCCTTCTGTGCTGCTGCCCCACGTCTGCAGAACACTCTCCCAGACATCCTGAGAGCTCCACATTCTACAGACAGTTTAAAAAAGGACTTAAAACATTTCTCTTTAGTAGAACATATTGTTTTTAATTCTTATTCCCTGGTCACACATCTTGGTTCCTCCCTCATTTAATCATGTAATATATATGTAATACAGTTTTATGCTTTTTATCTGTAGAACTTTGAGATTTTTTAAATGTAAAATGCACTACAGCTTTCCCCTAAAAGACCAGCTCTTAGCTACAGTGCCTATAAAAAGTATTTATCCACATAGATGTTTTACCTTTTTATTATTTTTATTAATCATGAGAAGAATAAATTGGTCTCATTGACCAAATGTTTTACCAAAAATAACATTTAATGTCAAAGTGAAAATGGAATTCTACAAAATTATGAAAAATGCATAAAAATATGTAACACAAAATAAGTGCATAAATATTTACAATTTTTAAAGTGACTGGCATGAAAACAAAAGAACAGTCCGAGCAAACCAGATAAATGTTATTTAAAAGAAAAAATTGGAACAAAAACATTCTAAGGCAGTGAACATCACCTGGTGTTCAGATAAATCCATCATCAAGAAATAGAAGGAATATGTGTAAATCTGTGTAAATCCATGTGTAAATCTGACTAGATCAGACTGTCCTCACAAACTTGAGTAATGGTACAAGAAGGAGACTAGTGAGAGAGATCACCAGGACACCATGACTACTCTGAAGGAGTTACAAGCTTCATCAGCTGAGTTGGGAGAGACTGCATTTAACAACTGTTGTCCAGGTTCTTCACTGCTCAAAGCTTAGAGTGGTAATGAGAAAGCCAGTGTTGAAGAAAACTCAGATTAAGTCAGAACTACAGTTTGTCAAACCATGTTGGAGACTCCATGGTCAAGTAAAAGAAAGTTCTTTGACATAATGAGACCAACTTGGAGCTTAATGGCAATCAGACAAGATGCTATGTTTGGTGGACATCAAACAAATAAACAGACTGCTGTGATTGCAGCCTAAGGTGCATCTACTAAATACTGACTTGAAGGGGATGAATATTTATGCAATCACTTATTTTATGTTGTTTATTTTTATTTGTCATTATTGTAGAAATCAGTTCTCACTTTCTTTCTCAAAGAAGTCAAATTATGTTGCTCAAGATTGATTCATAAAAGCAATAAAGGATAAAACATCCAAGGGAGTGAATACATTTTATAGGCACTGTATTTATTTGTTTTTGAATCTGTATTTTGCTGTCTGTTTTTCATTTTTATGTGCTGCTATAATTTTATTGCAGTTCTTTTTAAGTATTTCTTATTTAATACTTTATTTTTATTTCAGTTTTTCTGTATAGCACTGTGAATTTCCTTGTGTTGAAATGTTCCACAAGTAAAAACTTGCCTGATTTTGTAGTCTGTAAAATATGAATGTAAAATATGTTGGGATACTTTTCGAGAACTGCTTCTAGAATAGTTCAGAAGTATAAGTTTAAAATTAAGTTAACTTGTTAAATATATGGCAAATTTCTGGTTGTCATTCCTACTCATGGCTGTGTTGTTGTTTTTTCCTCTTCTGAAGGTGTGCATGTTGCCCCACTCTGTCCTATCAGATGTGGTTGGTTACACACTGTGGCTGCTTGAATGTTCACATGCATCAGGCTGCTGCCATGCCACCATGTTCTTCTCCATCTCGTTTTCTTTCCGTGCTGTTCTGGAGCTTTTCGACAAGCAGGACGGACTCCGACGGCTCGTCAACCTGGTAAGAGAAACTAGCCGTTCATTTTATGGCTGTGTAAAAGTAGTCACCTGTAGCTGGTCCTCAAATACAGATCAATTGAACATATAATTTTCTATCAACTGACAGCAGATGAGATGCTTTGTGTTCATGTTTTATGAACTGGCTGTTTTCAGATCAGCACACTGGAGATCCTGAATCCTGAGGACCAGGGAGCGCTGCTGAGTGATGATGAGATTTTCTCCAGCAGGCAGAGAGCCAAGCACACCTGCATGGCTCTGCGCAGGTATTTTGAGGCCCATCTGGCAATCAAGGTGGAGCAGGTGAAGCAGTCACTGCAGCGCACAGAGGGGGGTGCTCCCATTCACTCACAGCCATATTACAAGGTACACAAAGGTCTAAAGATGGAATCAAATCACGGGATTTTCAGTGTAAAAATCTGTTTTTGTGTTTGCCCTTTAGTTGTGAAGTGTGTTAGCTTTCCTGGAGTGATTCCTTCCCTTTTTTATGTTCGTCTCACTGATCAGGCTGTCAGCTTTAGTCGTGAGCAGGTGGTGGAAATGATGGAGTTTCTGATAGCATACGGTCCAAGGCTATATTGGGAACCAGCAGAGGTCTTTCACAAGTTGTCTTGTGTCCAGTTACTCCTACAGCTCATCTCTATTGCATGTGACTGGAGGACCTACTATGGCAGGTACTGACAAGACATTATTCTTTTTCACAGTTTCCAAGTTTAGATTGAGTAGTCGGTGGTATTGTGGTGGTAATTTTCTTTCCCTGTAGGGGTGATACGGTCCGTTATGCCCTTGACATCCTGAGTATCCTCACAGTTGTTCCAAAGACCCAACTATTGCTGTCTGAACCTGTTGCAGTGCTTGATGAGGGAGGATCCACTGTTTCCACTGTTGGTGGGTGTTCTCTACTGCATTTTAATTAACACTCATCTAATAAAATTAGACACAGTGGTTATCACTTGTCATAAAGTCCTAATTTATTTGTGTGTGCATTATATTGACAGTAGTTTCTGGCTAACTTACTGTTACAAGTACAATAAAATCCGGATCATATACTTGTCTGGAAAGTGTTAAAAAAAAAAAAAAAAAGCCCTATCACCATGTATGTTCATTTCATTAGATTTTATACAATCTGTGGCCTATTCTGGTCAAATTGTTTCATAATTTTTTTTTTTTTTTTTTTATAGGGATGAGTATAGTCCTGACGGTGGCAGAGGGAGAGGTGTTTGTGAATGATGCTGAGATTCAAAAGTCGGCTCTGCAGGTTGTTATTAATTGCGTTTGTGCGCCAGACAAACGCATGTCCAGCATCGGCAAGTTTATTGCGGGGACGCCCCGTCGCCGCCTGCCTCAGCAAACCAAAGCCAACGAGAGTGTGCTCATTAAGATGTGGAATGTTGTTCAGTCAAACAACGGGATCAAGGTAGATCCAACACAAACCACTCATCTATATCTTTTAACTTGTAAAGGTCATTCCTAAAATTTTAATTTAATGATAAATAAAACAATATTATGTTTCAGGTTGTCTAAACTTGGACCACACGTTAAATCACATGTAGGAGTTTAATGGTGCTAAATGACAGATGCTGATTGTTACTGAACCAGTTAATAAAATTTAAATAGATTTCCAATTATGAGTGAAAATGTGCACTTTATGCCTCACGTTGACTACTAACGTTCATATTTATACACTGAATAAAGCAGGGCCGCTGCCTCATTTACCAAAGTAACTGCACTTTAGGACAGTTTGGATCTCATTTTTGGACTACCTTTTTATATTTTGGACATTACAAACAGGAAACTGCTCACATCTCATGTTATATCCCAACATCATGTCATCAATCTTCTGCAGAAGACTGGTATGCATTTAGTCTATGACGGAAGGTAAAAATGTTAAGATAAATTGTAATGTTTTGTTTGTTCTTTAAAAATATTTTTAAGGATTTTATACACCTCTTATCTTGATTCAGACACTATTGGCTCAGTTAACTTGCATTAATCCTCATTGAAAATGGCTCTTTTTAGATATTCCCTCCATTTTGTGAGGCCTTGTTTTTAACTCATGTTGTGCCTGTCCTCCAGGTGCTGCTATCCCTGCTGACTGTGAAGATGCCCATTACAGATGCAGATCAGATCCGAGCTCTCGCGTGTAAAGCTCTGGTGGGTCTGTCTCGCTCCAGCTCTGTCAGACAAATCATCAGCAAGCTGCCTTTGTTCAGCAGCGGACACATCCAGCAGCTCATGAAGGAGCCTGTGCTCCAGGACAAACGCAGCGAGCATGTCAAGTTCTGTAAGTTTGCAGCTGAGCTGATGGAAAGAATCTCCGGGAAACCATTGCTGATTGGTACAGATGTGTCTCTGGCGTGGTTGCAGAGGGCCAGTGTGGTTGCTCAGTCCAAGATCACCTTCCCTGAGAAGGAGCTGCTGCTGCTTATCAGGAACCACCTTGTGTCCAAAGGCCTGCACGATACAGCAATAACTCTCACCAAAGAGGCAGACCTCCCCATGGCTTGTCTGTCCCATTCATCACATCCTTCACATTTAACTACAGTTTTCCCTTCTGTTGCTCCTCCCCCACCTGCCTCCCCCGTTGCTACACTTCCTCGTACTCCACGGCTGGCCAATGGTGTTGCATCAAGACTTACTCATCCCTCTCATTCATCCACCCCAGGATCCAGCCATCCACAAACACGCCCCTCCACCTCACAACCAGCTGCTTCTTCTTCCAATGCTATCCCATCAACACCTGTCCCACATTGTAACAATGGCTCTCCACTGATTGGACGCATCGTTTTCTCTCGTGAGAGACAAACAGACTGCGGTACAGCTCACTGCAAGAAGTCCCGCGTGCTTCGGCAGAAGTCTGACCACGGAGCCTTCAGTCAGAGTCCAGCCATGAAGAAACAGTTTGACAGACATTTGCCTTCCCCACCTGCATTAGACAGCATTATCACAGAATACTTGAGAGAACAGCACGCACGCTGTAAAAACCCAGTTGCAACCTGCCCTCCTTTCTCTCTCTTCACCCCTCATCAGTGTCCCGAACCCAAACAGAGACGGCAAGCACCCATCAACTTTACATCCCGACATTCACGGAGAGTCATATATCCAAAATACGGAGGTGTAGATGGAGGATGCTTTGACAGACACCTCATTTTCAGCAGGTTGGCAGATTTTTTTTTTTGTTTGCTTTCTAATTTGCCTTATGCAGCCTTAAAAAACAACAACACATTATTACACACATTTTCTTTTTTGTGCAGGTTTCGTCCCATTTCTGTGTTCAGGGAGGCGGATGAGGATGAGAGTGGATTCATGTGTTGTGCCTTCTCAGCTCGCGAACGCTTCCTGATGCTTGGAACGTGTACAGGGCAGCTGAAGCTTTACAATGTTTTTACAGGCCAGGAGGAAGCCAGCTACAGCTGTCACACTTCAGCAATCACTCACCTGGAGCCCTCAAGGGTCTGTAGAGAATAGCTTATAAATTAAGCTTTTTTAAATGCTTAAAACTTTATCGTAAAACACTTTTTGTATCCTAAAATACTCTTTATTTATTTTTTAGGATGGTTCTCTGCTCTTAACATCAGCTTCATGGAGCTACCCTCTGTCTGCACTTTGGGGGATGAAATCAGTGTTCATCATGAAGTGAGTTATGTTTTAAAAAACATTATCGATTACACGTAACATAACTTCAACTTTACTTGTTTTGTCTTTTTTATTATTGATGCAAATTAATAAAGAGGACTTCATCCCAGAACAATATGAATTTTCACAAACTTTACCCTGAAAACAAATCCCCAGACAGCCAACCTTGAATACAACAAGAAAAACATAATGAACACAAGAGCAACTACAAAGAAACAAACGCATAAAACACATTCCAAGTAATACCACTAATATTAATACAATACAAAAAAAATTTCAAACAAGAAAGGGGGGCTACTCAAACAGTTGTAGTGTGTTTCTCAAAAATGACAAGAAGGGTTGCCAAATTTTATTAAAATGAATCTGAAATGTAGAGAATTAAGTTTAAAAAGATAAAATACTGAGACTTTGGTTCTGTCAAAGCAGGTTGGGTATATGACAGGATGCTAACAGTTTGTTTTTATTTGTATTTTTTAATTGTGATTTGATGATTGTGTTGTTTAGTTGTTTGCTCCTCCATAAGTTTTATTTATCCAAGTATCTATTATGTATCTTATCACCACATTGTGTCTATGCGCTAAAGACAAGTCATTTCCCTTATGTAAAATCTGTTTTACCAGTTCATTCTCAAATTTTGTTTATATGCATTTCCTCAGTCTCTGTGCCAGTGCTGATTTGTTTTTGATTTCCTTTATAATTTTAAAACAACTTTGTTTGTGAAATAAGTTTATTCTTAACATTTCAGTTTTATTCTCGATGTAACTTTAATCTCAAAACTGGAAAACCACATTTTTCCCCCTGTAAACATGGTCACATGACCAGTGTTTAATTATGCATGCTGCAGTCTTCAGCCCATAGATCACATGAACATGGATTCATTTATTTAAACCAGGGATCAGCAACTACTATTTAAAGAGACATTTTTACATCTCTTCTACTAAATATAATTTACAGAGAGCCACAAAATCTATTTGAACCTTGAAGCACATAATACACTGTGTGTGGCATTTTGACATCTTTGTTTTGTTTAAGTGAAAAAGAGCAAGAACACACTGTATAGTCCTGTGCTGGGAGATTAAACTTTTTTCTGTTCTGAATTATGCAGCTCTATTGCAGTATAAAGCAGGGAGCAAGCTAACAAAATACAGGCTCAACGGTAAAACTGTTCCCTACATTTTAAATAGTTTAGTTAAAAACAAGACATTTTAGTCAGTTCTGGTTCTGAAATGATGGAAAGATGTCTTCATTTTTAGTTAAAAACAAAACCTGAGTTCCTGCAGAGAGCAGTCAGTTTAAATATAAACATACAGTAACTTAGAGTCATGGCAATCTGGTTTTCAAAGAGCCATCTCAGAGAGGCAAGAAGAGCTGCAGATTGCAGACCTCAAACTAAACAGTTGGGCTTTATGACTGTGTTGTTTTAGTGTGTTTTTCACTAGCTTCATGTTGTATCTTTTTATTCAGGCATTCCTTTCTGGGTGACCATTATGTGGAGTTCAGTAAGCTGTCACAAGATCGTGTCATTGGGACTAAGGAACATGTAGCACGGGTATGAATAAACAAAATAGATTAACTTATTTTTGAAATTTGTATTTGTAGAAAAATGTGCACTAAGATTTGAATTTCTGTGATTTGCCAGATTTATGACATTCAGACGGGTCAGGTCACTCTGACTCTCAACAACCCAGACCTGGCTAACAACTACAAGAGGAACTGCGCCACCTTCAACCCAACAGATGACCTGGTGCTGAACGATGGCGTGTTGTGGGATGTACGCACAGCTCAGGCCATCCACAAGTTTGATAAGTTCAACATGAACATCAGTGGTGTGTTTCATCCCAATGGCCAGGAGGTTATCATCAACACAGAAATCGTATCCTTTTTATTTAATCTTTCACAAAGTTAATTTTTTTTCCGTAAGTGTAAGGCAACACAATGGGTGTGTATATATTTTTGCAAAAACCTTAAGAATAAGAATTAGTTTTAAAGCAGTAGCTGGATGTGTGTACTTTATTTGTTAAAGATGATTTAGAGGCATTTTTCCAATTGCATTATTGATGCTTAGGGATTCCAGCTTAACAGTGGAGACATAAATCTGACCAGAACATTAAATGGTTCTTTCATTAATTAGTTGAATGTAAAGCTGCTCCAGTGGTGGGATAACCAATTAGGTTTTATTTCACTGCTAAACATGAAAAATGTAAAATTCGTTTGTTTTTTTTTCCTGAGGAGAATTGTAATTGTTTAGTGTAGTCGAACTTGAAAGTATTGTTTTGTTGCTTAATTGCGAATCTCAGTGGGATCTGCGGACCTTCCACCTTCTCCACACAGTTCCTGCTCTGGACCAGTGCAGAATAGTTTTCAACAATAGTGGCACTGTCATCTATGGAGGTAAATACAAAGTCACTGGATGGTAAGGGATGAAGTGCACTTGGCTTCCAGCCCACAACAAAATTCACAGTCAACCCAAGTGTGTAAATGGTGTGTTTTAATGGAAGGCTGGTGATTATAAAGCAAAGTGAGCGAGTGTTTATTTGTAGAAAGGTGTGAACAGAGCCTATAGAGGTGTGTGTGCATTCACTTGATGCCACAGTCGGTGCCAAATGGACAGAAGGCTCAATGTTGGATTGGCAACACACACAAAAAACAACACAAACTTGAACACGACTCATCACAGGAGGAGCTATGGACACGCAGCGATGGAGCTGCACATATGAACATTTCAGCCACTCAGGAGCCAGAACTGCAGCTAACCAACCTGCCGTGCTCAGTTATTATTTACTCTCTGTTTTTGTCTGCTGTTCTTGTAGCAATGCTGCAAGCTGATGACGAAGATGACATGATGGAAATGCAGATGAAAAGTCCATTTGGTTCATCGTTTAGGACCTTCAATGCCACAGATTATAAACCAATTGGTAAGACTTTTTGCTTCCAACTTGCTTTTGCTGATTTTTCCTAAAAAAAAGTTTTTATGATAAAGTGCTTTGCTTGAAGAAAATATAATTTATGGGATGTTATAGTAATTCATGTTTTTTTGGGTTTTTTTTGCAGCTACCATTGATGTCAAGAGGAATATTTTTGACCTTTGCACAGATACAAAAGACTGCTACCTGGCTGTCATTGAGGTAAATGATTATGATTAATCACTTAACTCTCATAAGGTT
This sequence comes from Callopanchax toddi, assembly GCA_006937965.1. NCBI lineage: Eukaryota > Metazoa > Chordata > Actinopteri > Cyprinodontiformes > Nothobranchiidae > Callopanchax > Callopanchax toddi. The sequence goes on along the minus strand of SSNR01000445.1, from coordinate 351,560 downwards.
CTGAAATTGATTATTAAATATATTCCCCTTTTGTCCCATAGAACCAAGACTCAGCCAACACCGACACTGTCTGCCGGCTTTATGAAGTCGGCCGACAGAGACTGGCAGAGGAAGAGGAGGAGGATGAAGAGGATCAGGTCCTCAACTTTAAAAATATATGAAAAAAAGAAAATTGAAAATATGCAGAGCTTTAAAAAGTTGTAACTCTTTTGCGTGTGTGTTGCAGGAAGATGATGATCAGGAGGAAGATGATGACGATGACGACGATTCGGATGATGATGTTGATACAGATCCTCTCATCGCTGAACTAGAAAATGAGAATGGAGGTGAGGATGAAGATGATGAAGATGAGGATGATGGTAATGAAGACTTGTCTCCATCTGATGAGGAAGTTGCCCAACTTCTTGAAGATGATGGTGATGCTGGGGATGATGACGATGAAGACGATGATGATGACGACAATGATGAGGATGACACTGATAATGAAGATGTTGATCTGGATGGTGATAATGGTGAGCAGCCTAGAAGTCTTTGTTGTCTACAACATCAAAAGTCTTTCAGATATTTGGTTCTATCTGTGTTCATTCTATTGTTTGTGGTAATCAGTCCCTGAACGAGTGCATGGTGCTGGAGTAATCAGACTAGGAGTTCAGGGAGTTTTCAAAGATTTCCTGACTTTCAAAACACTGAAATAGCCTACGCAATGTTGTAGCTTAGAATTACCATCCATTTTCCTGCAAATTTTTCATCCATGTTTTGTTTTTTCTGTCACTTCATCCTTTGCTTTTTTTTGACACATGATAACACACACACCCAAATATGTTGAATGTCAAGTTTTTATACAAATCTCAGGCCCTCACCCCATGCTGTTACTCTTCTTTTGCTACTTGATCGGGTATGGGGGATAATCCACTTTTTCATTCTGCTTTAAAACCCCTGTGCTGCCAATGGGATGGTTGATGAAAGGATTTATTTCAAAGTTGTCAAAATAATTTCTCAGTGAGAGTCCTGAGAGGACCAGTACAGACTTTGTGGCTAAACTCGATTCTTTGAGTGAGAATGACCTCTTTGCCATTTTATTGTGAAATTTTAATAATATAGAGTTTAAAATAAGGAAAACCTCTCTCATACACTCACAAAACATTTTGCTTTGATATTTCATTTTAAGATTTTTAAAAATTCATAATATAGTTATTATGTAAATAAAGAAGTGGTTGTTCATCGTGGAGAGGTTATAGTTTATTCCTGCCCTCTGAACAGCTTTAAGTGGATAATAAAATAGTTTTTTAAAGATTGTTTTTTGAGATTTTGTCATATCTGAATTTAAATGTCTGCAGATATTTTATATTCTGATCCATAGTTCTTCTCTTAAAATAAACCTCGCCTCGCCTCGCCTTCTTCCGCTTGTCCGGGTCCGGGTCGCGGGGGCAGCATTCCAAGTCAGGCAGCCCAGGCCACCTTCTCCCTGGCCAAGTCCACCAGCTCCTCAGCTGGGACGCCCAGGCGTTCCCAGGCCAAACTGAAGATGTATTTCCTCCAGCTTGTCCTGGGTCGACCCGGGGGCCTCCTGCCGGCAGGACATGCCCAGAACACCTCCCGAGGGAGGCGTTCAGGAGGCATCCTTACCAGATGCCCGAACCACCTCAACTGGCTCCTTTCGATATGGAGGAGCAGCGGCTCTACTCCAAGTCTCTCCCGGATGTCCGAGCTTCTTACCCTATCCCTAAGGCTGAGCCCGGCCACCCTGTGGAGGAAACTCATTTCAGCCGCTTGTATCCGCGATCTCGTTCTTTTGGTCATTACCCAAAGCTCATGACCATAGGTGAGGATTGGGACGTAGACCGACCGGTAAATCGAGAGCCTTGCTTTCCAGCTCAGCTCCTTCTTCACCACAACAGACCGGTTCAGCGTCCACATCACTGCAGACGCTGCCCCAATCCGCCTGTCGATCTCCCGCTCCCTCCTTCCCTCACTCGTGAACAAGACCCCGAGATACTTGAACTCCTCCACTTGAGGCAGGACCTCTCTCCCGACCCGGAGTTGGCAATCCACCTTTTTCCGGTCAAGAACCATGGCCTCAGATTTGGAGGTGCTGATCCTCATCCCAGCCGCTTCACACTCGGCTGCGAACCTCCCCAGCAAGAGCTGTAGGTCAGAGCCTGATGAAGCTAGGAGGACCACATCATCCGCAAAAAGCAGAGACGCGATTCTCCTGTCACCAAACTCAACACCCTCTACACCACGGCTGCGCCTAGAAATCCTGTCCATAAAGGTTATGAACAGGACCGGTGACAAAGGGCAGCCCTGGCGGAGTCCAACCCTCACTGGGAACAGGTCCGACTTACTGCCGGCTACGCGGACCAGACTCACACTCCTCTGGTACAGGGACTGAATGGCCCTTAACAAAAGACCATCCACCCCGTACTCCTGGAGCGCCCCCCACAGAGTGCCCCTGGGGACACGGTCATAAGCCTTCTCCAAATTCACAAAACACATGTGGATTGGTTGGGCAAACTCCCATGACCCCTCCATCACCCTAGCGAGGGTAAAGAGCTGGTCCACAGTTCCACGACCAGGACGAAAACCACCTTGCTCCTCTTCAATCCGAGATTCAACTATCGACCGGACCCTCCTCTCCAGTACCCTGGAGTAGACCTTACCAGGGAGGCTGAGGAATGTGATCCCCCTATAGTTGGAACACACCCTCTGGTCCCCCTTCTTAAAAATGGGAACCACCACCCCGGTTTGCCACTCCACAGGAACTGCCCCCGATGACCACATAATGTTGCAGAGACGTGTCAACCACGACAGACCTACAACATCCATCGCCTTGAGGTACCCAGGTCGGATCTCATCCACCCCTGGGGCTCCGCCGCTGCGTAGTTGTTTGACTACCTCAGCGACTTCTGCCCCAGAGATTGGACAGTCTGTCCCCAGGTCTCCCAGCTCTGGTTCCTCCTCGGAATGCGCGTCAGTGGGATTGAGGAGTTCCTCAAAGTATTCCTTCCACCGTCCGACTATAGCCCCAGTTGACGTCAGCAGCTCCCCGTCCTCACTGTAAACAGTGTGAGCAAGTTGCCGCCTTCCTCCCCTGAGGCGCCGGATGGTTTGCCAGAACCTCTTTGGAGCCGATCGATAGTCTTTTTCCATGGACTCGCCAAACTCCTCCCACGTAATTAGCACTGTTGGCATCAGTAAGTCTATAACAGCAGTCTGTATATTTCCAAACAAGGTGCACAATAACTTTGCCTCATATTTTTTTCCAACAGACTTTTAATATTTCAGAATAAAAGCAAAAAGGTTTAAAGTTTAAAAACATATGAGAGTACATATTTCTGTAATTTGTTCCTAGTCCTAATGTTTGATGGACCTCCTGATCACTCCTCTGAAAGGCAGCCATTGTTGGCTTTGCTGATTTTTTTTTTTTTTTTTAAACTGGTAACAATTAACCAATCCATCATAACTTCCACCTCTCTAAATTTTTTGTATTGTGCACATGACAGGTTTCTGTCATGCTAATCCCTGTCAACACTAAAATAAGACATGCTGAACAAGCGGGCTGCTTACTGCAGCAGGCAAGCTGCTTCTCTAGAATGACCAACTTCAACTGTGTATCTAAACTTTTGGAAAATCCAAACTTCAGCATTTTGAAAGATTTTTGTTTAGTTAACACTTGTGGAGATGAGCTAAAATTATTTTCTTCCTTTGTTTAAATGAGTGTTTTGGATGTTTTTTTTTAATCCAAACTCTTAGCAGAATAATTTGAAATATTTTCCTGCCTGTTGGGCATCAGAACATTTTTTGTTATTAGTTTGTTTTTCCTTGACATTCTGAGCTTCTTTAATATTTTGACAAAGATGTTCAGATTTGATACATGTTCCTTTAGTGACAGAATTCCCCATGTCTACCTATCAGTTGCCAGTATTTGTTTTTATTTAAATTACATAAATCTGTGAGGTTTACACAATGTTGCTTCTCACAGATGTGTAGAAATATAAATGAGAGTATAATTTAGTTGATAATTTTTATTAGGTCAGCTCATCCTAATGATACATTAAGATGTAATTAAGGAATAAGGTCTCAATTACATGATACAAAATGTGCTGCTTCTGTGTTTTTTATACTTGTCTGGGTCAGTCAGTGGAATTGTAAAACTGCTGTGTCAGGTTTTTTTAGGAGCTGACAGATAAACCCAAATTTGTGAAGAGGAAAAAGGAAACGTCTTGATGTGGGGCGACTAGACTTCCTCGTTTTTGCCTTTTTGGCACTTTCTCTCCTCTCCCTCTGACCCACTCAGCAGAAAATCTAAATTCCCAAATTTCTGAATCTGTATTTGTCTTTTTCCCAAACAGACAGTTCGGACAACTCTGACCTTGAAGATGACATCATCTTATCCCTGAACGAGTGAGGGGGTGCTGTCTGCATCCAAGACTGGATCCAGACGGCATGTCACGACTCCTGCCTCACAGATGTTCACGCTGCAGAGGAGCAGGAGCAAAAAGAAAATAGCATATAATGCAGAAGATACTTTAGAGCACTGCCGGTTTGAAACAGTAGGTATCTGAACTTTTAGTGATGGTGAGCGAGTGTAAAAATATGATTGTATGGGATATAATTTTATAAGATAAATGTGAGCTTGATGAGTGAGATGAGCAGTGTGCAGATAGGATGAACAAACTTTTTTTTTTTTAACTCAATGAATCTTTTCGTTTGTATTGATTCATTCACTTTGTAAGCCTCTGTTCTGTTTGTATTGGTGTGACTGAGAATACAATGCTCTTATAAGCGTGTACTTGACCAGCCCATGCTAAATAATCACCAAAAATGACTGAAGTATTGGATTTGACTGGTGTAGTAATGTACACACACATTGCTGATGGTTTGTCAAGCTTCAAACCTCACCTCCAGGTTATGAGTTTACCAAGCTGATGAACAAATGGCAATTCACATTGGTGCCATTTGACGACATCAGGGCAAAATTAAGTCAGTTGGTGCTCTTTCTTGTGTGGAAACTACCAAAACCATCAACATGAGCCTAATGTCAGCCCAACAGACAGAATGAGCCTTCTGCAGCTATTCATTATATGCCCACCCCCCTTTTTTAACGTTTGAAAACTGAACATTTATGTAAGTGACTGATTCATTTAAAAACTGGTCTTGGAACATTTAAAAACAAAACGGTGATAAAATTCAGAAAATAAAGTGTTTTCCTTTGATGGGAAATTGAAAACAGATGCCTGGCACATGCACACTTTTTGTGCCGTCGAGATTTTTCTCGTGCTTCGCCACTTGTGTCCAGGGAATTAGTTTTGGTCCACTTCCATTTAAAAACTTTTTTATTTAGAGTTTCTTGAAAATGTTTATGTACAGGTTGTATGTATTGAAAGTATTTTTACTATAAATAAAGTTGCAAAATTTGCTTTGTGTGCTTTTTTTCTTCCTCGGATTCTGGATCGATTTTACACAGTTTACCTTGAAGACATGAGTTGTAACTAAGAAATTGCATCTTAAATACACTGGTGTTTGTTTTTCTGGTCACTCAATGGATTTTAAAGAATTTTGAATTAGAAATGTTTCCATTAATTTGCTCAAACCAAATTAGGGGTTACCCAAGTTTGTGCAGTTGGTACCCTGCTCATTTTTAGCAGCAAAGTGTATTCCCAACATGGAGTCGTGTTTGCATGGCTGCTTTACTAAAAGCAATTTTGCAATTTGCCAGTCCCAACAATTCAGAAGAGCTGAAGGCCACTACTTATCAGAACAACATGGGCTCTCATAAAACCTGAGCAGTGCCAGACTGATCGACTCCATGCCACGCCGCATTGGTGCAGTAATACAGGCCAAAATAGCCCCAACTAAATATTAAGAGCTGTACATGCTCATACTTTTCATGTTCATACTTTTCAGTTGGCCAACATTTCTAAAAGTCTTTTTTTTTGCATTGGTCTTAATATTCTAATTTTCTGAGATACTGAGTTTGGGATTTTCATTAGTTGTCGGGTATAATCATCAAAAATAAAAAAAAACATTTGAAATGTATCGGTCTGTGTAATGAATTAATATAATATAAAATGTTCACTTTTTGAATGGAATTACAGAAATTATTTAACTTTTTCATGATAATCTAATTTTATGACCAGTGCCTGTACATTGAATTAAGAGAGTAGCAGTTAAAATGCCATTACAGGTATTTGAAGCTGCTGGTGCCTCTGGAGTCCCATGAACTTCAAGGTGCAGGATCCTCCAGAGCTTGCAGTTATACCTTCTATTTGGCCACCTCCAACCAATGCTCACAAGTGCAAATGGCTGCGGGGGGCTCAAATATATAACGACTTCTTTTCAGACAGTAATATTCACTAATGAGGGTCATGCATCCCTGGATGGTCCAAATAGATGGGAGTAATGGATTGTTGGTGGACAGCCACCATGTACCAGCAAAGCTGTGACGTTAGCAAGGAGGTGGCGGAGTCATGTTTTGGGCTGGAGTCACAGGGAGAGAGCTGGTCAGCTGAATGGTGCTTTCAATAACAAAATCATCTTCATGCAAGACAACACATCATCTCATGCTGCAAGGAATACCTCTGCATCATTGGTTGCTAGGGAACCTTAGGAGCCTCAAGCAAAATACCTATGAGGGTGGGAGGTAGCTCTCCTCCAAACAGCAGCTCTGGGAGGTTGTTCTGACATTCTGCAAATAATTTTTTAAAATCAAGCAGAAACCCTAAAAACTTACAAGTTCAATGAAAACAAGAATTGTGAAGCTGCTGTCAAATAAGGAGCCTTATGTTAAAGTGTAATATGACCTGTTAAGATGGTTTTGATTGAAATGGCTTTTGATTTCAGTAAATATGACGTAATGCTTTATTTTAACAACAGACCATTTTTAGTTCTTTAGTACTTATGTGTAACATTTTGAAACACTGCCTTTTGAATTATATATTTTTGGAAAAAACTGGGAGGTTCGTTCAATAACATTCAAATCATACTCTACATTTAAAATAGAATATAATTTCTCAATGCAAAGTGAATAATACAGAATCTCAACATTTGAGCTTATCATTCCATAGATGTTAGTTTCTGAAGAGAGATCTGCAGTTTTTTCTGCGTATAACCTGCCATATGCATTAAATTAAACAGATGACACCAGAAGTTTACATACACAGAATAAAGACACTTTTTTTCTCACTGAAGTTAAATCTGACCAAACATCTCTTGTTTTAGATCAGAATTACCAAAATTATTTCTATTTGCTAAACGCTTTAATAATGAGAGAATATGTCAGATATTTATTTATAAATATTTTAAAAATCAGAAGTTTACATACAGGATGATTACTATCTCTTTAATCAATGAAGGGAAGCCCAGATGATGATGTCATGACTTTGGAAACTTCTGATAGGTCAACTGACACATTTGAGTTAATTGGAGGAAGACCTGTGGATGTACTGTAAGGCCGCACCTCCAACACTGCTTTCTTGTTGGACCTGACAGAAAGTCAAAAGAAATCAGACAAGATATCAGGAAGAAGATTGTGGAGCTGCACAAGTCTGGTAGGAACAATTTCCAGATGCTTGAAGGTGTCACGTTCATCTGCTCAAACAATTGTACGCAAGGCATGATGGGATTCAATGTCCAATCATCAAACTGCTCAGGAAGGAGGCATGTTCATGTCCCAGCTTTGGTCTGAAATGTGAAAATCGACCCCAGAACCAAAGCTAAAGACCTGAAGACGATAGCTGAAGCTGATAAGACTCTTGATCCACAGTGAAATTTGTCCTGTACCAAAATGGGCTGAAAGGCCACTCAGCCAGGAGGAGCATTACTCCAACAGAAACATAAAAAAGCCAGAGTGCAGTTTGTAAAAGCTCACAGTGACAAAGACCTTCACCTTTGGAGACATGTCCTGTGATCTGATGAAACTAGAGAGGAACTGTTTGGCCATAATGGCCACCATTACATTGGGAGAAAAAAGGACGCTAGTAAGCGAACACCATCCTAACTGAAGTACGGGGGAGGCAGCATCATGTGGGTCTGTTTTGCTGCAGGAGGAACTATGCATCATGAGGAAAAAACGTTGTGTAGAAATATTGAAGCAACATCTATCAAAGTTATAGCTCAGGTGCAAATGGGTCGTCCAAATGGACAATGACCCTAAGCATCCAGCCAGAGTGTGGACTGGCTTCAGGGCAACAAAGTTTATGTTTGGATGTGTCCATCACAAAGCCCTGATCTCAATCTTATAGAGAATTTGTGGGCAGATCTGAAAAGGCGTGTGTGAGTGAGGCCTACAAACCTGACTCAGTCACACCAGCTCTGTCAGGAGGAACGGGACAGAATTCCAGCAAACTATTGTGAGAAGCTGGAGGAAGGAAACCCTAAACGTTTGACCCACGTCATACGGTTCAAAGGCCAATGCTACCAAATACTGATGAAATGTATGTAAACTCCCTATTTAGAAGAAATAAATAAATAAATATGACATTTTATTATTGAAGCATTGAGCAAATATAAATAGTTTTGGTAATTCTAACTGACCTAAAACAAGAGAAGTTTGGTTGGATTTAACGTCAGACAGAGAAAAATGTCTTTTTTATACAGTATATGTAAACTTCTGGTTTCACCATGTTTCACCAAAATGCCTAAGCAATGAGAGTGTATGTTTATCAATTTCTTTTTAAGATTTTCATACGAGATGCCTTAGAATTTGATTTAAGTTCATCTCAGTCAACATGAAGCCATGATGTTTCTCTCACAGTTTATAATCAAACACATTAATGTAGATTATATAAGACTCGGGTTATCTGTTCAAGCAGCATAGCGTGTGCTTTTGAAGTGTGTGTGTAGTAGATAATGGATGAGATGGTACAAAATGCTTTTTCTTCCTGTCCACTGGATTCTCTGAGTGTAGGAATTATTCTCCCCGTTTTCTGTGGCGCTTCAGAAAAGAAGCTGAATTTCAGCTTCATCAGTCATTAAAAAACATATTGTCAGGAAAATAATAGGTTATAATTACCTTCTTTGTGCAACATTTTTACCATTTGCAAGCATCATTTTAACTTGAGTACATTTTCTTCCTTCATAAGGGAGGCTTGTAATTTGTTGTGTAATGTATTTTTTTAATGTTTATTATCTGGGATGCATATTTAGCTTACAAAACACCCCATTCTCCCCCTGCTTTATGCATGTGATTGGAACACCGCCCACCATGTTCCACTTGAAGTAATAGACAGATGGGAGTCAGTCACAGCGTCGCTATGATGGAGAGAAATTACCCAGCTGAATACTGCCCTCCCTCCCACACTACATCAAACTCACTGGACTGCTTAATGTTCACCAAATCACACCATTTTGCTGCCTTGTCAATAAGGTTGCAGTGTTTTTTTCACTTTTTTCAGTCACAACTCTGAACGATCAGGTGACTGTTCACCCACCAATGCAAAGTAGTAATGTAAGCAGGTTAAATAGTTAAAATGTCACATAAAACACTTTGTGCAAATTTGAAAATTATAATGGGTTTTCTGGAACTAAATCTTTGCAGGTATTTATCAGCAAGAACTTCAACTTGAAATATCTGGCTGGATCCTTTATAGCAGATTTGTGAAACGTGTGGATATTTTAATATAACGTTTTTAAAAACTACTATAAAAGATAAGTGTTTGTCTATTTTTCATGTTTCACAACCAGTTCTCATGTGTGTTTTAGGTCAAATCTATGCAAATTAATGCAGGAATTTGTGGTGATGGGCAGAGGGTTGCCCCCTTGTGATGACAAAAGGATAACACAACTTAACAGAAACTTTACACAAAATGCAGCACATAACTTATCTTTCTATCACAAGCATAAGCGTAAGTTAAAGCATTTTTGACCTGGTTTTGTTAACAAATAACTGGGTCAACTTTAGGGCAGAGTGGGAGAAAATATAATACAAGAATATAGAGGAAAAAAGTAAAAATGCCACCATATTGCACATCTCTACTTGTTTACATGTTATGTTAGCATTGCTGCACAGCACTCACTGCCTCAGTGGTAGCAATTAGTTGGCCATGTTAAAGCAACATTCTCAGTAACAACATTATAGAAACCAGTTAAATTAATCTGCATGATCATCTGCCTATATGAGTGGCATATGGTGAAAATCAATTTGTGGTTTATTGGAGTTTAAAACTTCATTTTTAACTTCTATTTAGCATTTTTCTTGAAAGTGCATATTGAGAATGTTATAATTGTAGAACCTAAGAGACAAATTTTCCTACTGTCATGTTCTGCCCCCTTGTGTCCAGTTCATGTCTGTGTTCCTCCTCCTGTGTCCTGCACTAATCCCCTCCAGGTGTGTCTCGTCTACTTGACTATTAGCTCCCTTCTTATATATGCTGTTTTGTTCAGTCATTCCCTGTCGGTTCCTTGTTTTATACCCAGCCTCGTGTGTCCTGTGTCTCCTGAGTTCGTCCTGCAATAAAGCTTCTTTGGTTTAACCTCACCTGTTCCTGCCTCCGTCCTCCTGCGTTTGGGTCCTGCACTAACCCGGTCGTGACACCTACATTCATCCCTGGATGTGTTTGACCTCTGTACCAGTTTGTGACCTTGTTTCAGTTTAGTGGTTGTTTGAATTTATGATTATAAGTAGTCTTTCCTCTTCAGTATTTCATCCACTTTTTGTGCAGTTTAGTTAATCCCACAGACATGCACTAACAAATCTGAATATAATGAATAATAATAAAAATGCTAATATCCAGCACGATCAGATAATCAATGATGAGCGAATCTGAAATGTCAAAATGTATTTATTTTTCCCAGTTCACAAATGCACTATTGTCCAGCAGCAATAAAAAAACATAGTTTTAATGACCTGTAAACACATCATCTCTAAGCATCAATTCAGCATAACACATCTTCCAAAAGCTTTCATTTCCAGAATCATAATTTTTAAGTTAATCAATGCAAAACAAACAACAAAAGATTTTCTCTAAATCAGAGTTTGATATAAATCACTGGGACTGTACAAGAATCAGAAATCAGTGCAAAGTTGAATAAAAATGATAATATAAGCTATAGGATGTTTGGTTTGTTATAGACTTAATTACACACGTGTACTTTTCTAGATTTTTTAAAAATCTCAAATTCATCACAAATGATTTGGCAAAAAATTGTCTTTGTTAAAAAAAACTATCCTAGAAATGATACTTAGTACACTGAATTTCAATAAAAATCTCTGACATAACTAATTGTGTTTTAATTTGAATATGTGGAGAGAAACATTTGGTTAAGTGTTGATTTGTGTAGTTTATGTATTTAATACACACAAATACCATGAATGGGATAAATTCTAGAAGTAAACTTTTCCTGAAGGTCCCCAGACTTTAGCCTGCTCCAAGCCCCCAGATGACTGCTCTTCCAGATCATCAAGGCTTCAAAATAAGAAATGGCAAGTAAAACCTTAGCTGAGGAGAAGAGAATGATCAATCCTCCCTTAACTTTATCAGAAAACAACAGGAACAAGCTAGATTACTTGATTTAATGGAAGAAGTGCATCAACTAAAGCTTGAAGTAAAATTCCATTTTTTAAAAGCACCAGTTCATAACACAAATAACCAAACAAATCCAAATCACATCAGGTCCAGATTCAGGCCAGCTGACTGCAGAATGTGATTCAGTTGTAATAAAACTAAACTAGTCAACTTGTCTCGTTATAAAGGAACTAGCTGATTGGATTGAAGCATCACTTTAATGAATCTCCCATCCTGAGCAGCACAGTACGAGGGTGACAGCGGGAAGGAATGACTCCCTTTCAACAGGAAGAAACCTCCAGAACAGGCTCAGAATGGGTGAGAGCATCTGCTTCGGCCCACTGGAGTCTGAGAGGACAGGAAAGAGACAAACACAGAAGGACTGGGACAAAGGACTAGTTTCTAAAACAGAACAAAGTTAGTGGCAGCAAGAACAGGAAATGCAAACATGGAGAGTATAGAGAGAGAGTAAATCCAGCAGAGAGAAGAGATGTGGTCAGTTTGACCTCCAGAACTCTCATAACTAAAGGGATAAGCCAGGATTTCACACGCTAACTCTATCTATGGGATTTATCAAAGAGTAAAGTCTGGTGCAGAGTCTTAAAAGTAGACAGGGTGCCTTGTGGATGGAAACTGGAAGCTGGTTCCACTCCACCTGAAACCAGGAACCACAAATGAACCTGCAGTCTGAGAGACAAGCGTTCTGTTGGGAACATCTGAGACAAAGAAAGAAACAAAGAAACAAGAAGATCGATGAGCTTGAATGTAAAGTGGGTGACTTGAAACAGAATGGATGATCTCCTCTAAACACAGGTGACAAAGATGGAGAGGAGGATCAACAGGTGAGCTGATACAATAAAATCTGCATGCTGCACCTTTGCCACCCCTAGAGAAACCGTCTAGATCCGCCACTGGTGTACACCCTCTTTTGGGGGGGCATGACTGCACTATGACAAAGCATGGCTCCTAGTGGCTCTGCTTCTTGGAAGTGACTCAACCAGGAGGTGTTTCCCCGCACGGTGGTCTGACCGTGATGTGTAACACCGGGAGCGACTTTCTGTCCAGCAGCCGCCTGAAGTAACAAGTCCAGCTGACTGTATAAAAGGCAGCAGCAGCAGCAGCAGCAGCAGCATCCAGCTGGTAGTGATGGATGGAAGCGGCGCGCATGCAGAGAGGCAAACAGGAGGCGCATCATGATATTTGCAAACGCTCGACACATGAGTGTTGACAAAACAAGTCATGTGACGACCATGAAGATGGCGCAGCTTATGGTATGTTGCAGTTTTCTCAGTATTTCCTCGCAGCCGCTGTGACCGCTGAGGAACCCGTTACCTCCTATGACTGCGTCCGGGGGCGATCAGGAGGAGCTGAGCGCGACAAATACCAAGAAACATTAACACAAAGGAACGGAAGAACCGGGCTTCGAGGGAACAAAAAACACAGACACCTTAAATTCAGCTGCAATCTTTTTCTTTTTTTTGGGGGGGGGGGGAGAGGAGAAATCCGCTCCCCGCGTGCGTGCGCGCTCCTGCGTGTGTATGTGTGCGTTACATTAGGTGGACAGAGAGACTGCATCAGACTGGAGACACACGCCGGGGGACATAACAGAGCAGAGACACCGAGGCTTTGATGGTCCATCTTCTCCTTCCTGCACACGTCAGGCGCCAGAATCCGCTCGGAACATGTAGACCCACATGAAGACCTTCCTCTCCCTCTCTCGGCGCTTTTTTTGGGTTGTTTTTTAGCAGCATCGTCTCACAATAACGACATAATGTGGCTCGCTCTACCGGAGGGGAAATAACCAAATATGTGGATACCAACAGAAGAGGAGAAAATCGGAGTTGGTGAGTTCATTTCATCGTTTTATTGCTGTAACGACGCATGGGTTCGTCGCTGTTGACGATGATTTGAATTGATTAGATTTTTTTTCTCAAGAAACGTGATTTTGTCACCCCGCACTGCCTATGCACCCCCTCCCTCCTCCTGTTAGTAAGCCCATTACATCCAGTGGAGAAAAAAAGACACTTATAATGGCTGATATACACGGCGGTGACTGCATAGAAAAGGGAAATTGCGTGGGATGATAGAGCCCACCTGAAAGATGCCTTCGCAGGATGCAGACAGCCTCAGGTTTGGCCTCAAATCACTCTCCATCCTCTTAGGTTTTATGTTTCAGGGGCTTTAAGAAGCCTTAGTGTTGTATTTTAGTCTTATTGTGAGTGTACAGTATCTGGAGAGTAGAGGAGGAAGAGGAGGAGGAGGAGGGGTATAAAAACGCGATTCGTGTTGAAACCACCAGGGGGCATCGTGACTGCGTCCCTCTAACAACAGGTGTAGGCTGGAGTGGAGCTGGAGTCTACCTGTAGACAAAAAAAAAAAAAAAAAAAAAAC
>SSNR01000445.1:257845-337655 GCA_006937965.1 Callopanchax toddi | reverse complement strand
AAAAAAAAAAAAAAAAAAAAAAAACCCTGCTGCGGCTGCTGCGACACTGGATGCTCAATATAAAGAGAGGAGAAACACCAGTTACCACAAACAGCCAGAGTTTATAAAAAACACACCCTAAAACTACCGAACACCATCCAGAGGGCTTCATTAGGGGAATGACTCATGTCCAGATGCTTGTTAGGGATACTCACGCTGACTCGCACACGATACTCCTCCCTAACACGCACACGCCCACATATGTACACTTTATTTATTTGGAGGCATCACGTTTCGTCATGATCGCTTTCATAAAGACCGCAGGCTGCTGGGAGCCCCGCAGCCAAAACCAACTAAACTTATAAATATTTCGCTGCTTGTGATGGAGTGATCGCATTGGTGCGCTCGCCCATCTGTCACAGAATCTCTGTAGTTCTGTGGTTTTTTTCTTCTTCCTTAAACGCATGTGTTGTTTTTTTAAGTGGGGGGAAGGAAGGCAGAGGAGAGGATAGAGATCTGATCTGTGCACGCGGGGACGCAACAGTTTGTGTGCGGAGTGACCTGCATGGCGCTCTCCACGGTGCTGAAATGTGGAGCTGACGCTGTCCAGGGTGCTGAAATGCGGGGAAGTACATACTGTACTTTGTAAAGGCAGCACAGATCACTGGTGAACTCACCTCCTGTCCTCAGATAACATGTTAGGGATCAGTGTTTCTCCTGCCTCGCACCCTCACCGCGCGCTGGGTGGACGGTTACGAGCACCGACCCGTTATCAGTTCGGTTCCGTCTTCATCTCTTATTGGCACCATTCTGCATCTTTCCTTAATTCCCTCTCACATAATATCCTGCAGATAACACACAGAGCTGTGGTCTGTCAGCAGCCAAACAGGCCCTTTTCTTTTCACTCCTAATAGAATCAGCTATAACATTACATTCAGTTCTTAGAATCTTTATTTATTATCATGTTTTGTTTTCATAACATACTCCTATAATATTCTAATCATCTTTGTTTTTAGAAACTAATGATCAGAAATGATCAAATGTGTCATTTGAGTTGGTTTAGTTTAGCCTCAGTTCACTTCCCCTGTCACTAGCCACCCCCCTCCTCCTCACCACCACTCTGCTATCTCTCTCCAGTTAATAGTTTCTCATCCTGTAGGTTTCTCACACCAGTTCCCAGTCCCACTGATCACCTCCCAGTTTGTTTTAACCCTCTAAAGGCAGAAATAACAATAATAATAGTTTTTAAATCTGAAATATTTATTGACTAATCTTAATATGAAACATTTTAAACTATATAACAATAAAACAGTGATAAAATGGGTCATTTTCCCGTAGATCGTCCTTCAGTGAGCAGACTGGATATGGCAGGTTTTGATTAAAGTACTATCGTAATACTCTTATCCAGTGTTTTCTAGTATTGCGTTCTCCTGCTGCATGTTTCTTAATTTTTTGTAAGTTTTTCATGATTTTCTTTAATAATCTTCATACATTATGCTCCTGTCTGCTCATGGATCCTCATCCTCCACAAACTATGGCAGTATACAAAAAGTACTACAAACAGCAGTTGCATATAGTTATTACAACTATAATGAGTATTTCCCATCAGTTTAGCTTTCTTGACACTTTCATGGTTTTACAAGTTGACATGTTTATTTTTGTGTTAGTAGATTAGCCCCTGATGAATTTATCTCAGGATTTATCTCATGTAAGTCAGTTTCTGCCCACATCAGGGAGGGTGAATCAGAGGCCTTCTTCTGTGGACACATGCATGTCATTCAGACACAAACTATAGCAGCAATAGCACAAGAAGTCCACCGTTACCTAAAATCAGTGGTTGAATGTCACCCTCCTCATGTCATTTGTGTCATTATTATTGATGTTTCTATACGGCACACTGCTGTAAATTACACTGGCCCAAAAGAGAGTGATTACAAATCCATTCTCAACAATCTGCATCAAGAAAGAGAAACATCCTGTAACATAAACCCAGAAACTAATTCATCAACTAGCATTTTAATAAATAACTTAACCTATGAGCCGGTGAAGCAAAAAATCATGTATTTTTTCCCCTAAACAAAAGATTTTAAATTAGTGTCACTCTGGTAGTGAGCAGCTCTTAATATAATCGTGCGTGTTTGTAAATTACATTTTTTAAACCCTTCTGTTATTGTTCGGATGTTGCTGCCTAATTGGTTTCTGCTGGGAATTCTGACACTTTTAAACATTGTATTTGATTAGCAATTAGCCAATGGGAGAATTTTAATATAAATGTGTTAACAGCCTGAACTTTTCTAAAGCCAGCTAATGCCCAGATGAGGACCTGAAATCCCTGATTATTTAAAGAACAGACATTGCTCATGTAGAGCAAAGCAGGGAGGAGGAGGCTTAAGCCGTTCCTCCTTCTGACTATCATGAGAAATATAAAATCCCTGATCAATAAAACTGATTAGAGCGGATACCAGGAATTCAGTGTTCTTCATTTTGCCAGGACATAGCTGCAAAATTATATTCTGAACTCCAGGACCCCTCAAACTAAGATAACAAGTTTTTAAATAAATAGAACAAAAAACAAAAGCAACAATCAAAAAACAGATGCAACTCGTGCTTCGAGGGTGTCACTGCAGTAGGATCTATTATAATAAGTTTTTCTTTACCACAGCAGTGATTACATCCATCTTTGGAGTTCTTAATTGTTTTTGTTGTTAATAGTATTTTTGAAGTTATTGTGAACACACATATTGCAGCAGTTATAACATACCAAGATGTTTGGACACTCGACACTTTGAATACCCTCTACAGCTGTGCTTTCAAGTTGTTGTGAAGTTTATGACTCAGTGGGTGAAGCTGAAGGACCATTGTGTAACTTTAAGTGAGATCTGGGACAGAACGACTCATGTTGGAGAAACAGGACCTTTTATGGTTTGGACACTCATGCAGCGTTAGTAGAATCATGTATTTATTCAGCTAGTTCTAGTTGTGGGAGATATTAGAACTAATAAGAAAAGGAAGAAAATATTTCAGTCTTATTGCTCCAGCTTTGATGAACTCCTCTTTGACGTTTGCTCAATACAGTGGTTCCATTAAAATCAGATTTAATAATAATAAAGCTCACAGTTTATCATCTATAATTATATTTACTAGTAAGTTTATTATGACATTTTTCCCCTCTTCAGTCTATTTCACCCTGGTGGATCATTATATTGCTAGGTGACGTAAGTCGATCAGTAATTTTAAAATAGCACCATAAAGTTACGTCAAAACATCTTCAGTACACGTTGTAAGTGTCAGTATTTACTGAGTCCTGCAATACCAATGCCTGCTGGCTGTGTTGTGCAGACGAAAGCTAGATTTTATTTATAAAGTAGATTTATCTGTATTGACTTTTTTCCTTTAAGCTAAGCAGTGAAGGAGAGCAACAGGAAATATGACAGCAAAAGCAAGTCAAAGGCGAAACGCAGCAGGCTGATTTTCCACAAAGAGTGAAATATTTTCCTGGACTTACTGTAGAGTCTATCCCTGGTTTTTGGTGTAACTCAATCAAATCTAGCAAACATCTCCACATACAGACAGAGTTTTTGTGGAAGTAAAATATTGTCTGGGTTTGTGAACTGCAGCTTTTGTCCTGCAGTCGTTGCACAGCGTGACAGCAGGATGTCATAAACAGCAA
This sequence comes from Callopanchax toddi, assembly GCA_006937965.1. NCBI lineage: Eukaryota > Metazoa > Chordata > Actinopteri > Cyprinodontiformes > Nothobranchiidae > Callopanchax > Callopanchax toddi. The sequence goes on along the minus strand of SSNR01000445.1, from coordinate 334,006 downwards.
CTTTAGTGTTTGCTCCTAAGGTTTATGTGTTGAAAAACCTTTGAGCCTGTGCCCACGTTATATGATCGCTCTGGTTATATCATGCTTTAGTCCTACACACCATGGGTGGCAGCACTGCAGGCGAACAACAGTAAAGACTCAACGGAGAAAGTGTTATAAATTCATGTGCAGGTTGTTAAAATGAGTTCACTGTTAAGCAGCATTTTGTTTTTCGTGAACTCATTCCATTTATTTGAAACTTATTTAATGCAATATATATAGAATAACACATGTTTAATGATTATATCATTTATATTTTGAAATTTACTGGACAGTGAAATCAAATTATTTCTCTACATGAAAACACAGCTAGAAAAGATAAATGATCTAGATTATATTTTAAAGCAACAAAAATAGATTTTGCGTTCTGACTCTACAGAAATCTGGATTCTAGATGTTTCTAGATATTTAGGAGGCAAATAAAAAACACAGTTTTTAGACTTTTTTAAACATTTAAACAATGCTGTAGTATTTCACTAATGTTACAGTTTTTATGTCTATAAATAAAGCAACAATGTTTTTTCTGATTAAAGATGATGGTGGTACTGTATGTTAGTAAAGATTTCAACACTTCACAGCTATTTATTATGTTTTTAAAATTTAATGGATCTCCAAAGGAGTCTAAACTGCATTTAGCAGCAGTTATATTTTACTTTCCTTAATCTCAAACCACATATAAACTCTATAGTTAATAAATGTGTTTTATGAATGAGATGAAAATGAATAGAAATGAGCCGTATTGATTGGTAGGGGTGTGTGTTATGGTAACAATACCTCTTCATAATCTTTTTTACAGTAAAATCATGCAAAGCTTTATAGTCATATTTTATGCTGAATTCTAATGATTTTATTATTTATATTTTGAAGTTTACTGGACAGTGCAACCAGTTAATTTATCTACATAAAAACAGCTATAAAAATATTCTAGTCAAACAATATTTCTGCTTAAATTTCACAAATTTAAATAGAACGTATTCTAGTGACATTACTACAATGTCATTGCGTTGGAAGGTCATCAACATGCTTTAATCCTTCACCATCTAATTTGGTCATGTTGCCCATAATGAATGGCTAAAAACACAGATATGTGGGCCACACACACAAACTAAAGGAAGTGAAATGAAAGTGAAGAAAAGCAGAAATCTTTTACTGTGATCTATCCTCATAAATCAGTTACTCATTATACAGTATAATAGTAGTCATCAGATCCCTGGTGGATGTTGAATTTGACTAAAACAAGGAACAGTCTGGTCTGATATGCTGTTGCTTAGTAAAAATGTTTGCCTTTGGCAAGATTTTTAACTCCCTGTCCCGTCAGTCCTTCCAACATCCTACGTTCAACATGTTGAAGTCCAAAGATGAAATTGTTTATGTTTTCAAGATATGGTAATGCTCTAAAGGCAGAATGAATTAACTGTGTGACTGTTAGCTTATACACAGCTTGGAGGTTTCACCACAGTGGAAATATGGCATGCACAGCTCTCTTAAACATGACAATCTCATTTTGTTCTGATGTAGCCTATTGCTGCAGAGTGTTCAGTTAATGTGTTTGGAGGTTTTGCAATTGAAATGAAATAAAGGCCATTAAAGAATAGGACACTCGAATAGGAAATACTTTATGCTGGCTGGAAACCACCCTGAGGTAGACAGTAAAAGGTGACAAGAGTGTTCTTTAAGATGATATATTGCTCGTCCTTTAGTCCACGTCCCATCTGAGCTCAAGTAATATGCAGCATTTATAAGCTTGCCATTCTACTTTGTAAAATGTCCAGATCCCTGCAGCAGTTACAGTGAAGAAAGCCCTCCAGTTTGTGGATGATCTGTTGCCATAGTTACCCGAGCACAGGAACTGAGCACTCGTTACCCTCGAACAAGCAGCGGAGCTGAGCACAAGCCCCTCCTTCTCTTCCTCCCCCTCACTGGGTCCCTTGGCTAGTTCATTAGCATAATGATTCACAACAAACTCTCCTTGAAGGGCCTCAATTTGTAGGTTTTTAAAATCATCAGCGGAGCACCATCGTTTTTCAAATACGCGTCTTTACCGAGGTTTCTTTACACTGTTTGTTGCATGGCTCATTTTTCTGAGCTGCAGTGTTGTACGCATAAAGACAGGCTCCAGAGGCCATGCAGTTGTCAAGGCCTCACTGTGGCATCTGCCCTCCAAAGAATAATCATGTCATCAGCGTTTGAGTCACAGAATGTTCCTGTGGATGGTCGAAGACTGCTTGATGTTGCAAAATAAGTGAGATATTTATTCAAATACCAGCTTATGTGTAATAATTATAAACTATATAACTTAGCAGCTTTACTTTAGAATATAGTGAAATTTATTTACCAATGTACAAAATAAGGTCAATGGCCTATTAATTGCAGAGACACTTCAGGGTGGGACCATTTTTACAGTTTAAGTTGTAGTTTCAGTGTTGCACTGTGTTCACATCTTGACATGAATCAGCTTATTGCTCTGACCGCAATGATACAACTCAAAATATACACCGAGGCATGGACCATACCTAGTTCGGTGATGGAGAGTGGCCAGACTGAGACCATTGCTCACACTGGGGTGGCACAGAAACAGATAAAATATATTTTTTAATGTGTCAAGTTGCTGTGGATGTATTCATATTTCTTGGTAACTAGCTCATTTTGTGTGTAAAAGTGTAAAAAATATATATTATAGTAATTTGGCCACCTTTGGTTACCCCTTGGCTCCGCCCCTGAACTAGTCAAAGGTTATAAAGAAAATCAAAGCATAGATGTTAAGTATTTGGTCACATTTCTGTTAACTATAAACATCTGCATAAATAGGCTATGTATGTTTTATTTCCTAAATTTGTTTCTTGTGTTTTTTCTGTTCTGCACAGTGATCTGCAACTTCCGGTCATCAATATGTCAAGCTCTAGTCCTGGAGATTGGGGAAACTGTACAGATACTAGAGAAATATGAAGGTAAAGCACTCAAGTATCTAATAGCAACCATAGTAAAAGTAAGGGCCTCAGCGCACTCCCTAAAATCTTAGTGTAGAGTGTCAAAAGTTTTGACACAGCAACCGAGTGCAAATCGTGTCAATTAATTGAAAAAAATTCAAAGATAATTCAACTCTCTTTAATAACAATTACACTGAAGACACTGGTCCTGTAATGTAGCCTACCTTTAGCTAATGTAAAACCAGCCAAACATTTGCCTGCAAAGCTTCAGGTAAAAGTGGTAAAATTCTAATAAATATATTAAAATAGGTTCTCTCATATAATCAGCATTTAAACCTTATAAAATATTTATAAGTACTGTATTATATCTTGTGTGATAAATTAAATGTTAATTTTGTTATTTTATATATTTATTCTAAATATTTGCAGTCTAGTAGTTGTCTCTTGAGCATATTCCTGTTATTTTGCCCCACCGTCTTCTGTATTTGGTCTCATTATGGTTTTCGTTCTTTCCTCAGGTTGGTACAGAGGCTTTTCCATGAAGAAGCCATCTGTGAAGGTAATTAAAACTTAGTGTTTATAACCTGTATCACTGATATTTAAAGTGCTGTATAGCAGAAAGCATCACTAGACTCAAAATATAATAATTCTCCCTAATAAAATAAAAGTTAACCTTTCGGGTTTACTTACACATTATTGAAAAATTGTCATTAACAACCTGTAAAATGTTTATCTTCATTGATAAAATGTGATCTCCTCCTCAGCCTTTTTCAAACACTGATACATCTTTGTGAATAATGTGATGTGAGAGTTGTGCAGCCCAGAAATAACTTCCTCCTGACAACAAAGACCTAATGACTGGTTAACTTTACGAACAGTGCTTTGATTTGACAGAAATAGAAAGTTTTGTGAACTAAACCTGCAAACGTGTTTTCCTGAAGGCATCATTTTAATCAGGATGTTCTGATTTCAGTATGAAATATGAATGTTTTTCTAGATTCAGCATCTCTCTTGTCACAGTCTTTAGTGACTGATGCAACAACAGATCTAATGTCATGTCTTTGATCAGACAGAAGGAAAATTCAGACTAGTCCTCAATTCTGAGACATGTTAACACCACATCATAATGTTTGATAAGGACAAAAAACAACCAAACACAACCATTGAAAGTAATAGATCTTATTTATTTCTTTGCTACATTAGTCAGACATTCAAAATAATTACAACCACAAATACCACTTACATTATGTTACTGAAAACATAAAGGTAGTGTATATATTTATAGCCGATGCATGTACTGTATACTAACACAAACATATACGTATGTAGATGTATGTACTGTATGTACACCGGGTATGTTTTCTTTTTCATACTGTATTTCTACTCTGCTATAAGCCTAACTGTCAGAGGCTGAAGTATTTTGTGGTGCTGTGGGAATGTTTTAAAGAAAACATAAAGGCTGTCAAGTCCTGGTAAATGTAGGTGTTATCAGCCACATGCTGTCCTCTACTCTCATCAGCTATTTACAGTTCTCACCAACACCCCTCCATTTTGTTATGTGCTCTGCCCACACTAAATCGCCCCCGTACTCTCTCTTCGCTGGAAGAAATAGTTGTGCTCACTTTGGACAATTCTTTGCATCTGTCGGATTAGGATAAAATAGATGAAGTGGAAGAGGTAATACCACCGTAGGAAGGCAAAAGCAAAACACAAGATCCTGCACATTCATCTTCTGTTTTTCATGTGGTTTAAAACATTTTTTTGCACATAAAATGAATTCATCGCAAACTGTGAACTCTTTCAGCATGTGTTGTCTCAGCAAAAATATGATGCACTGGTAAACATTTTGATCACGTGCTGCAGGAGAGTTAATGTAATGCTGTCACTCTCTTTAACATCTCATCCAAAGGGTATTTTTCCTGTCAGCTATGTCCACTTGAAGAAATCTACGGTGACAAACAGAGGGTGAGTTCTTCATTCAAACACGTTAAACATCATCAGCAGAGACGCAAAGATAAATCTGCTTTATCACAATAAGACTTGTTTAATAATGAATGCCTGCATAACAAGAGAAATCTACAAAAGGCAGCAAAGTGTTTTCATGTAGTCGTGTCCTTTTATAGAAATTACTAAACAAAACTGGTAAAAACAACAACAACAAAAAAGGTCAAACTGATGTCTGCAGACTTAGAATAAAAGTATAATAAAACTTTCTTAGAGATTTGCTTTTAGGATGACTAAGTAGTCAAAGTCTGACTGGAAGTGATTTTTTGAAAGATTTATGGATGCTGGTGTTGTGGTTTAGTTCTGCTTAATGCCTAATGGAAGAATCATAGAATAAAACAGATCCATTCTAACCACAAATCTAACATGACTGTAAAAACAAAGGAAGAACAGAACAAGCCCAGTGCATTGTAGAAACAATTCCTATGAACAGAACGTTTTTGTTCAGTGAGCAAAGATACAGAGGACCAACATTTACAGGAGAAAAAAGCTTCCCAGCTGTTAAATATGGGGTTGGATTGGAGGCACTGTGTGGCTGCCAGTGAATCAGAACATATTTAACAGCTTTTTAAAAAAAATCCCTTTTAAAAAATGGAAATAATATGGATTATATAATGTAATATATGTAGCAAGTAAGAGTTTGTGATGTTGTTCTGATAGATGAATCTGATCAAAACCACAATCCCACTTCTAAAAGGAAGTTTTTCATTCACACTGTTGCTAAGAGATTGCCTGGTGGTAACTGATGCTTTTCTTTATGCAAAGTGCCTTGAAGTAAATATTTGTTGAATGTTGGCATTAAAAATGAACTGAAACAAAACTGAACAACATGCAGATGAAAAAGTATTTGAAAAAAGAGTGTAGTCATAACTTTCTGCTGCTACTTCCTTGACATCTTCAAATACGTTATGTTCTTTTTCTAATAGAAAAAATAATATGAATGACTGTTGGCACAGACACTGATTTAGAATTAAACTTTTAAAAACTTTGTGTGTAGTTGTTTGGTAAAGTTGTAAATTTGACATCAAACTCGAGTTATCAATGCTCAGACTTAAATATGACTTTCCCCACTCAGAGTTATTCAGAGAGTCAAGGAGAAGAACAACTTACACTGTTACAACTTCTGCAGCAGTTACTTCCACCACAATCAGATCTTTTTTAGATACATTAGAAATATGATAGTAAAGTCTTTACTGTTTAGGCTCTTTGACTGCTACTGGCTTTATCTGTGTCGTGTTACAGATTCATGAGCTTCTCAGTTTCAGACGATGTGTATCCCTTCCTCCTCTGCTATCTAATCTTAAGACAATTACCACCTGACAGCTGCTGACATGCATCCACATATAGAGACCTGCATGCACAATGTGCAGTCATCTTGTCACAACGAGCCAGAATGAAGGTGAAGACAAAAACAGGCAGCAGGGCTCTTTCTCAGCCTAGAATTTAATTGCAGACTAGGATCTGAGGCTCACTGTGAGCTTGAAGTTTGGATGCTGTAGAACTTATAACAATATCCTCCAGTTGAGCTACCACAGAGCAGGGCTTCTTTTAGAATTTTTTTATAGCAATTAAATGCGTAGGCTTTCAAAGTGACATTATTAAACTTCTTCACAGTGGGAGCTGCTCTTTAGGAAATCTGCTTTGTTTAATGAAGTTAATGAGCTGACACACCTACTGCATCTGTGCAGCTTTCACAAAGCATCCCTGCAACACACCTCCCCCCCACTGTTGTGTCACACATAGAGATTTGCCTTGTTCCATAAACAGTATACAGTGCTACTTTTTTCTCTGCAACTCAAGAGCTTTTGTGAGCAAAGTGCAAAGCACCACAAGAGCTCTAACCTTTGCTTTCATGTTTCCTGATGAGTGTGGACACAGGACAGGAAGGGTGTGTGATCTGCTTTTACTTGAGAGCTCCACTGCAGTTTTTAAATACATTTAAACCAATTTACAGTGTTCTTTAAAAGGTTTAAAATGGCTTATTTAATCAGCTGTGTGCATTTGTGTGTATCTGTATTGTTATGTATTTCATTTTTGAGTAGTTATCTGGAAATTCTATGCTTTAAGACATACCCTATAAATATAATGAACCCATTGTTTTATGTGCTTGTGATTCAGCGTAAACCCATCATGGTCTTTCAAATCCAGTTTCAATAGATATTTTAAACCCAGTTGAGCAACATATTTTGTTCTTACTGTTTTACAGCTCTGGGAAACATTAACAGACCACTGCACATGACCAGTTTATCAGATTTATAGTAGATTTCAGTCCACATATAATAATAATAATACATCAGTTTTATATAGCGCTTTTTGGACACTCAAAGACGCTTTACAGAGTTGCATTATTCATTCACACACTCATTCACACTCTGGTGGTGGTAAGCTACGACAGACGTCTGTAGCCACAGCTGCCCTGGGGCAGACTGACAGAAACGAGGCTGCCATTCTGCGCCATCGGCCCTTCTGACCACCACCAACATTCACACACAGTCACACATATGGACATTTTAGTTCTAATCCAAAACATTTCTAATCACATTACTAATAAAATGTTGTATTTAAAGCATTTATTAATGATAAAAAAATGATAGAGTATTCAGACCTCAAATAAAAGAAAAATGCAGGTTCATATTTATTCTTAAACAACAAAAAATTAATGCCTTAGCTTGGGAAGAGTTGAGGAATCTGTATTTGTTGGAGTAACCCTGGAGTAACCCTGATATTCAATCACAGCTTTTAATGTGTATTTGCCTGCTCTCCACCTGTTCCTACATTACTGCTGATGACACTCCTGATGTAAAATGTTCAAGCAGCTCAGCTTTGATTGTGACCATCCATCCATCTTCCTCTTGCTGGGTTTTAGAATAAAACTGTAGTTGTCTCATGTTTTTTTCTCAAGCTGTTAAGGGTATTCCTTTTTAAAACGACCACCAGCACAAAAAAAAACTCAGTCAAATCAATAATTTTATGAATTCTGTATTTTGTGAGTTATAAATGTTTTGAAGAAAGTGCTGCTGTTTCTGACACGTTTGCTCTTTTTGAATTCCCATCTCTTATCATACACCAGTGAAATAAACAGGTTAACTCAGGATGGACCACATGACTAAATAAGTTTGAGTCAGATCACAGGTTGAAGTATTAGAGGGGAAGAAGGCTGAGAGCTTCAGTTTTAAAACTGGTATCAATAAATACAGTATAAACAGTTTGCTATTAAAACCTGTTTAACGCTTTCAGTTGAAGATTAATGGTTCTGTTCTTGTTAATTTGCCTAAAATCACTCATTCCTTTATTCACAGTATTTCATGACATTTCTCAAATCATGTTTAAAACATGGACAAAATGTGTTTTTTATGTGATATTTGTATGTGTATTTTTTGCATTAGGTTGTGTGAGACAGTGGTGCCTCTGGAGGACCCTATTATCACAGAGACCACCTCTACGCTGCAGGAATGGGGAATCCTGTGGAAGCAGCTCTATGTGGTCAGTAGCTGTGTTTGAGCACTTCTTACACAAAACACAGAGCAATAAATGTGAGGGTGGATCTAACACTTCCAAGATTTTAAAGGAAACTAAAAAAACCCAGCAGTGTTTGTGATGAAACATTATTGTTGTATTTGCATCCTTTCCAGGGGATTCTGATGGAACTGGCTTCTTTTTCCTTGTACATGATTTAACCCTTCATGGGGCAAGGGTATGGTGTTTATTTAGTTCAAAACTTGAGATGGCTCATTCCGCGCTCACACACACACTAAGCATGTGAATGTGATAGGAGAGAGGCAGTTGTAACTCATGAGTGGAAAAATGCATTGTGAGAAGGCATTTCTGCACTGTGAGTGAGCAAAACTGTATTTGTGAGCACAGAAGCTTCTGCACACGCTCAACTCTCAGTAAACCTTAGCTGCTCAGCCTTAGTGCAGAATAGCCTTCTTACGATGTATTTTTTATAAAATATTTCACTCTTGTATCACTCTTACATGCTCAGAGTTTAATGCATTCACGAAGAATGCTTACTTCCGTTCTTGAAACAAAATAATGCCACACTTTAAAATTTGCACACTTTAAAGTACATGAAAAGTTTGGCTGTAAGAGAAATATTTCTTGAAAAATGGTCCCAACCTCCAGTTAAGGTTCTGACTCACACTGTTCTCACACTGTCTCAATAAGAACACAAGCTGTAGAGATGGACACAGATAATGGCCTACAAAGTGTTGATTGCTTTATCTTGGTCTGCCTCTCATAGTTTCAGCATCGTCTTAAGAGCCACCGCCTTCAGTCAGTCTTAACTTGCTGTCAAAAAGTAATTACTAAAAATTTTAAGCATCTTTAATCCCGCTAAGTGTCAAGGGGGGCAGGCAGACGTGGTTGGTGTGGTTTAGAGTTGGAGCTGAGTGGCTATGTTACAAAGCTGGCTGTGAGTTTTTACATAACCTTTTACTGTGGACTGCTCATGCTCTGAGCGACTAAGCGGCCCGAGGCATCGGTGTGATGATGTAACCTCCGCTGAAGCTTGACTAATGTGAAGGCCTGGTTTAACAGTGCTGGTTTTGTCCTCACCCCCTGTGTGGAAGGGGCCATGCTGCCACAGTTGCATCCATAATAATAGGATGCAGCACTGGCTGGATATTTTTACATTTTAGTTTACTGTTGCCTTGTTAGATTTCATGGTATTACTTCAGGGAGCAATGGCCTAAGCATAACTGTGTATTTATTACAGTGCTCATAATTAGCCCTGCAGAAACAAGGTCCAAAAGGACTCATCAGCCCTGACAAAATTCTTTGTTTTCAGCACCGTCCAGCCTTTTACAACATGCAGTGTTTATCCTCATTAAGCCTACATGGCCATTGTGGTGCACTTAATCTTTGCATTTATGTAAACAAACCTGGGTGTTTAATGTGGGCTTGTCATACCATTAGGGGAGCCAGAAAGAGCTTGAATTGACGTGTTGTCCTTGGTTCTACAAGAGATGGTGGTGAAATTCTTTAATATGGGGAGATCAAGGTGAAGTTGTTGGTTAAAGGCAGATTTTTTTTCATATTGTTTTGTTTAATAAATTAAACCAATGGGTGTAAATCTAAGCTGCAACACATTATTATCTACTGCTTGTTCAGGCTATCAGAGGGCTAAAAAGAGCTCCTAATAGGAGCATTATTATGTTTTAATCACCTGAATAGAAATCAATCTTCTAAAATACAGACATTCATGTTGATGCCTAAAATTATGTAAATTTGATTTGATTTTTTTTTTTTGTCAGCAACAGTGTTGTTTTTGGTGGTCAATGACAAAGTGATGTAACCATAATAAAACCAGTCAGTTTTACCTGTTTGGTTTTAATCTTGTGGTTAACTGTGAGACATTGACGGAAACAGATGATCACATGTATCAACTGAGTATTTTTGTCTAATTCAATAGAAACACAAGGTGGATTTGTTTCACAAACTCCGTCATGTGATGAACGAGCTCATCGACCTGCGTCGGCAGCTGATCCAAGGCCACCTATCTCAGGACCAGACTCGCGAGATCAAGCGGCACATCACCGTGCGACTTGACTGGGGCAACGAGTGAGTAGTAACGAGTCTGTTACATCAACCGAGCTGCAAGGCCAAGGCAACACCTACAATAAATACGTGTTTCTAATTGTTGGCCACTAAAGAAGACATTATTTTGGCAGCAAAGAGATCTACAGCGCAGGACGAGTGGGTGTTCAGCAGATCTCTAGGAAGGGATTTTTATGGTCATTTAGAAGACGAGTGAGTCAGGAAGCTGAAGCTGCTTACAGTCAATGCAAATCTGCCTCGAGGAACTTTAAAATCATTTTCTTCCTGTTGTCTGAGTTGTATCGAGCCCCTGTACTAAAGGACTCTGTCTCAGCTACAGAGGAGGTCAGTAGTTATTTAAGTACACAGTAGTACATATGTTTACTTTTTACATCACCCAGTTGGCCAACTTTGAGTTTGAATGAGATGCAAACCTGCAAAACCTCTACAGTGTTAAGTCTACAGTGAATGTGGACCAGAGAATTGTTATGATCTGATCTACTGTTAAGAAACATCAAAGCTTCAAAATGATCGCTTCTACGTTTATCATAAAGTGGCTTTTTAGCACAAGTTTGTCTCTTTAATAAAAACAGGTTTTATGTGGATTGAGTGAGAATTCATAGGAAGGAAAACATCTTTATTCCATTTCAGGATCCCAGGTTTTCAGGAGATGCAGAAATGTTTTACTTCCCTGTTAAAATCAACATTTCATCATAATACTTATGATTTTTGTTGGCTATGATGCATCAATGAAAACAATGCCATTTTTATTATAAATTCTCTGACAGTGATAAGTTTAGTTCAATGCTTTAGTACAAATTAATGCTGAGTACCATTTATATAAAGAAGAGTACAGCTGGTTAAGTTTACACATGCTTTCTTGTATGCCTTCATATTTTATTATTTGATATGATAATTCTTTAAATATTATTAGCAGTTCATATTGTAAACCAGAGGTCACCAACTCTAGTCCTCGAGGGCTACCATTCTGCATGTTTTACGTTTCCTGCTCCTGCACACCTAAATCAAATGATTTAATCACATCAACTCATGCTGAGTTCAGCAGCAGCCTGTTAATTACCTATTCATTTAAATCATTTGTGTTGGAGTAAGGAAACAGCTAAAGTTTGAATAAGGAAGCCCTTGAGGACTGGGGTGGGTGACCCCTGATCTAAACTATTCTCTGACTTATGGCTATTTTAAGACTAAATATTGAGAAACTAGCTACAAATTTTGCTGCAACAAGATTTGTCAAAATGGTCCAATGTTTTGTATGAAACACAACTGTCTGCTGTCTCTCAGCGCTGTGTGGTTGCTAGGCAACCAGTGGACATGCAGGAAGTGACTGCAGCATGAAACCCTAATAGTTTTTTTTAACATCTTTCATTTTTGTTTGTGTTTATCAGGGAGCTTTAGAAATGATGAGAAATGGAGTTTGTGCAGAAGCTGTGTTGAATGAAACTAATTTAAATTCAGTGTTGACTCACTTTACAGTCAAGAAAGAGTTGTTAAATTTTCTGCTCAACTATGTAGCAAAAGAAAAGTAAATCTTTTACATCATTTGTTTATGCCTGATGAATGTTGTGGGCTGAAAAAATGTTTGACAAGTTTTGAAGCATGCTATTCTACAAAACATGAATCATTTCCCTAAAGCATGTATCCATAGACATTTTTAATCATTTAATTTGGAGAAATTACATAAAGATTTGTTTGTAGAACTGCGTTTTACTGGGGATTAAATTGATCTCAATCTAAAAATGCATCATCTCTAACAGCTGTTTCCCTCCATCACTAGGCACCTTGGCTTGGACCTTGTTCCCAGAAAAGAGTTTGAAATGGTGGATCCAGATCAGATCAGTGTGTCAGAGCTATACAAACTGGTAGGTTATTGGACATCATTGTAAAAAAATTTTTTTTCAAACTAAGCTACTAAATGGTTAAATTAGCAAAAATAAGTGATTTTTTTCTTGGAAAATAAAATCTAGTATACACTAAGCATCAAGGGAGATATAAATATAAACTATATGTATGTATGTATGTGTTGTTGCAGTATCAGGATACAGGAATGTGTTGTTTGATGTGTAGGGAGGTGTGAATGTACTGATTATCAAATCATCCAGAAGAAGGCAACTCAAAAGAGGGAGAGAGCGATCACGATTCAGCTGTCGGAGCTGTTCTTTATGCTTATCTGTCTGCCACATTCAGCGTGTCCCTTTCCCTGCATACATGTGACTCTCACAAGTGTGATTGTCATGCAAACATAATGCAAAGTGACAGCCCCAGGTGGAGCTTTGGGAAAATACATATGAATAAATGTTTGTGGGTTTTTTTGGTACAAGTTGCATATTTTAAGTCTTTCTCGCGTTAAACCATAAGCCAGTCAGAAGGCACGTTTCTATAAATAAATAATGGCTCAAATGTACTTTGGTTGTAATCATGTGGGACTTCCAAACCTAAACACAAACACACAGAGGGAAGAGAGGGAGAGCAAAGACTTACTGAAGCAGATCCAATTTTAGAAATATACTATTACAGCACAGATGTTATGAAATCTAATGTAACGCTGCTGCAGACTGTTATCTAGGAGGGAGATCCTTTCTGGTCAGTAGCTGCAGCTCCATACGCTGATGAAAACGGTCTCCAACCGCCCTGCAGCCTCCCATTATCCCATTGCCACGTTTCTCAGCTTTACACGCTGAATGTTTGTCCACTAAATGCTCTGTGCAGAAACAACAGTGTAGCGCCTCCTTGCCAAAAAGCCTCCTGACTCTGTCGATGAAATTGAGCTTGTCTTTGGCAGGGCACAAGGCCTTGGCGCCTCTTCAGGTATGGCAGCTCTTTTAGGCTGTCGAGCAGAGTGGTGTGTGTGTGTGTGTGTGTGTGTGTGTGTGTGGGGGCGACACCGGCTTTGTCCTCTCCCCTCCCACATGCTCACGTTTCGCCTCATGTGGGCTTCTCTTTGCACTGCAGGAACAGTAGCGTAGCCTTTCTGCAGCATACGTAGGTGAAGTGTTGTCAGATCTGAAGAATCAAGTGAGGCATCAATCCTGTTGTGTGTTTCTGAAGCTCCTATAATGTAAATAGGTTCAGTGTGTGGGATGTGTAAAGCCTGGATAGGGTGATTCGACATCTTTCCTTTGAATTTCACTCGTGTTTTTTTTTTTTTATAGCATGTATCCAGCAGACACTGTGGTCAGCAAAGCACAAACCAGGTACAGTCATTTCAAAGCTGTTTGTTCATTTAATCATCACACCTTTTATTCTCTGCCTCTCTGTTCAGATCTCATTTTTCATCTCTTTCCTCAAACACTCTGTACCAAACAAGTCAGGGCACTCATGTTCCACTGAGGTGATCACCTTTACACTTTTTACTGTTGGTTATTTACAATTTTAGTGGCATATGAGTTAGTTTCATGCTCCAAAAGACCCTCACACCAGCGCTGCCAGGGTGACAGCTCTGATTCACACTGGGATCACATATGCCCCAATGCATGCACAAATGGTTCCCAGAAAAGTTTGTCCAGTAAATGTTTTTAATGTGAGAGCACTGATTAGAAGATTTGTTGCATTTTGATACAGTTTGTTATTGTTTTGCACCAAGATATGACAGTCTGCATTGCTACCCTTTAATTTCACCTGAGGAAACATAAGTGTTTTGTTTACACAGTTTAGCTTTAATTCAGATTAAAGTAAGATGGTATAGCATGTTGATCAGTGAAATTTAGCTGCATGGATTTAGTTGCATGGATTTTGCTACTTTGTGCCAACATATTTAAAAAAAATACTGCATCTGTTTAGTTTTATGGAACAAATTAAAATTGGAAACATTTTTAATAGTTATAGTTGTTTATAATTAAAAAATACACACATTTTGTTTTGACAAACCTTTAATATTGGTGTATAAGTCAGTTTTATATCAGTCGTTGATCCATTAAGTTCATAATTTGAACATTTTGTACATTTGCAACTGAATAAAACCCATTTAAAACATGTAAAATCAACTAGTCACCTGTTACAGAACCTCCTTTGGTTTACAAAATAAACACGTTTATGAAAAATGGCGGGCGTTTGGCCTTACTTGTAAATATTTGTTAGTAGTCACTTTCTTTCTGGTTCCCAGGGTGATAGCATAAGACAGCGCCATGGCGATGGTTGTCGTGTCCCCGTGTCGCACCACCTCTTCATCAACTTGAAGAGCTTTACGTACAACAGCATCAGCGAAGATGCAGACGTCTTCTTTTCTCTGTACGACACACGTGAGGCCAAACAGATCAGGTACGCCAAGTAATCTCAGCAGCCCTGAGCGGTCCAGCAGTGCATACTGTATGTGTGCATGAGCTGACAGACATAAACAAACACAGACTCATGTCTACATGCTGCTAAGCCAGCAGATTGACTTGGAATCTCTGTGGTTGGCAGACTCTCTGAAACTGTGAACTGGCTTCTCTTGCAGTGAGAAGTTCATGGTGAAACTGAACAAAAATGGAGGACCAAAGAATCCGGAGAAGGTGGATCGTCTGTGTGCTCTCTTTACGGTGAGATTTTTGATTTCGTTCTTGATGTAAGTTCAATATTTATCATCCTTTTCTTGTTTTAATTCTTTATCCCATTTCTCCACAGGACCTCAGCAGTAAAGACTTGAAGAGAGACCTGTATATTGTTGCACATGTCATTAGAACTGGTAAACAGAGTAAAGCACACTAAAACGTGTTCTTGGTGATTACTACCTTTCTTTGAACACTCTGTTGCCTTGTTTTCTTTGCAGGTCGGATGCTGCTGAACGACTCAAAGAAAGGCCCGCCTCATGTTCAGTACAGACGACCTTATGGATGTGCTGTCCTCGCCATGAGTGATGTTTTTCACACCATCACAGACCTCAAAGAGGAGAAGGACTTTGTCCTCAAAGTTTACACGTCAGTACCCCGCTTAGTTTATCTTTCTCTTTAAAGATACCTCTGATGAAAACGTTCTCAGTGTTTCCTGTTTGCTTCACTGAAACATTTTAGCAGTTCGTCTTTTCTGTACTGTTGGAAATAGGAGTTGAGGAAGTCGATTAATGTTGTGGAAAATTTAGTGTGCTGCAACCTAGTGACTCAGTGTGTGTTTTGACCTGAGTGATAATGAAGTGTCCTTTGGAAAATCAATAGCTCCTCACTCCGGGTTGGAGATAGAGCTCCTGGCATGTTGTGAATCTGGCTTGTGCTGTAGCTTCACCACATACAGCCACTCCCTGTACACCAGCCAAGTGAGAGGAGGGGGGTAGAGAGGAAGAGGAGAAGACACTGAGAGGGATGACACGGAGATAATTGAGCAAAGTTGAGGACGAAGCAAAATAACTCCAAGCTCAGCATATTTTCTTGTCAGTCAACAGCTGAAGTGTGCCCTTGTGCTTGTCCTCTCAGAGTCCTCTCTAGGTCAGAGGTCATTCACACTCTTTGCCATCTAGTTATATGATATGTTTCCTGAGTAATGCTAATAGAACCGCTTGGTGTGAAAAAAAGATTTTTAAAACAGAAAGCTAAAGTTTTTGTCAGATTTCTCATCCAATGTCAAGCGTTCTTCCTTTTTAAAAGTAAGCAGTGATTCAGCGCTGAGCTGCCTCCAAACTGTCGGCTCCTATAACTCTCCAGTCTGTGCATTTCCTCGTGCCTTTCCCAGGGGCCTTTGGGCCCACAGTAATGAAGAAGGCTGGTAGAGAGCTGGCTGTCAGGTTTGCTTAGTGTGCTGTGCATTTGGGCTAATGTGCTGCTTGATAGCAACTCCCCCTGCTGCTACCTTTTCTCCAGGAGGAAATCGGCTCTGGGACGCATGCTGTTCATGTGGTCCCCCACGCACACAATCCTGAACCCTCCATCTGCTACCAGAAAAGTGTGTATGTGCGTGTGATGTTTACCGCCCTACCCAACTCTCTCTTTTTTCCCCAGATGTAACAATGAGAACGAGTGGTACCAGATACATGAGAACATCATTCGCAAGTCCAACACTAAGTACTCAGCCCCCAGCACCAACTATGGTAAGTCTCCTGACTGTAAAGATCTCCCGTGTTTTGATTTTATTTTCACATCCGTTTAAGGTGGATATGCTATTTGGCTGTTTGATTTTCTGTGGTTTTATTTTGAACAGATTCTCAGATGTGTGCCTGAAACATCAAATGAATTCAATCATGTTCTTGATTATTAAAATAAGTTAGAACAACTGACACAGGATCTCTGTCATACACAGTCTAAGATCATTTTCCCATTAGAGAATGAAAGAAAATCAGCTGTTTAATTATTGGGAATTGATAGAGACATTTGCTGCTATCATCAGTGTAAAAACATACAATTTAATTATAAAAGTATATAAATGTAAATAGAGATGTGCCAAAAAACCATCTGGTGATCCAAATAAGCCAATATTCAGCCTGACTGGCTAAACTGGTGATCTGCCAATTTGAAACTCAAAATTCTAATATACCGGTATATTTTGGTCTATGAATGCACCATTACTAAGCTGCAATAAAAAACAAGATCATTTACTGGTCTGTGAACCCAACGTTGCTAAGAGCTGATTAATGCTGGCAGAACAGACGCTTCATGTGGAAGTTTTTATTTGCAGAATCATAATTTTCCAGGTAGTCAGAAATAAAAAGAAGAAAAATAACCTGTTAATCGTGGTTCTTTGAGTTGAATTGGATAAAAAATAAAATAAGTTTGAAATGAACCAAATTAGTATTATCAGGTTGGAGTATAAGAATTGGAAATTGGTATCGGCTCTCAAAATCGGTGCATCGCTTCCTGTAAACATAGAAACTATAAAAGAGATAGTCATAGCTCCTCAGTTTGAAACCTGAGTAACCTGAACTCTTTCTACTTAACTATTCTTTTATGTTAATAACAAAACACCCCATCAAAATAAATCCATCTAATGACTTTACAACACCTCATTTTACTTTATCATTAAATATTCTGCTAGTACTGCTATACTGATTCATTTGATCTTGCTTAAGCGACCTGATTTGACCTGTTGTATAAAACACTTTGTGAACTTTTCAGTATCTGTGAAAAGCGAAAAATTCTACTTACTGACTAACTAATGAGTTTATGGTCCTGATTCCTCCAGTTTCATGATGCTAATTTTGAACAAAATGATGGTCCTGTTTAGAACTAAACCTGTGATTAAGGAGGGTGTGTTGAAGCATACTGACACTGTGAAGGACAAGTTGTTGTTATATGAACATACTTAGGTTCTGAGTGTTTACAGTTTGATCTAGCGCTCACATATCATCTCCAGTTGCCAGAAAACCCAGAAGACACAGATGTATTTGCCACACGAGAGACTGCAAATGAATAAATTACGTCTCATTGACTCTTAATTTCTTTTCATGAAGTATATGGCTAAAACTAAAAGTATTGGTACAAAAAGCCTTATAAATAATACTTGTTTAGTTTTTTCTTTTTGACCAGATGCATAGTTTATGCTTTGACTGAACCAGAGGTGAGCAATCCTGGTCCTCCAGGCTGGTATCCAGCATGTTTAGAGGCTTTCATGCTTCAACACACCTGATGAAAATAGGTCCCTCCTCAGTGTGCCTTCAGGGCCATCAGAAGCCTCTTATTAACCCACTAATTCAGATCAGGTGTGTTAAAGTAAGAAAACCTCTAAAACATGCAGGACTGTGGCCCTCGAGGATCAGGATCGCCCACCTCTGCTCTAAACTATCGGGGTGGGCGTCTGTGATATGACAAGAATTAGAAGGTGTCGACGATCTACCAAAGCAAAATGATTGTAGCATTATCTATAAGGCATGTTCTGTCTGTTGGTTAAAATCTGTTCAGAAATGTTATTTGAATGTTCTGTTCTTTTCTTTTAGACGTAGACTGTTTGATTAGTTTATTAGTTAAAAAACCAAAGCAGAAAACTGGAATAAAATCATTATTGTGATTATTGGATTTTATCCAAAACGATTTTACACAATGATTTTCGAAGGTGATACATTTAAAAAAATATTGCTGAAGCATTGATAGTAAAACACATTAACATCATTCTGAGTCTCTGTCATAAAAATATTTTCCAGTTTGAAATGTTACCAAACTGGGGATGGGAAGCATTTACAACTCTCAGTGACTTGTTTTTTTTTTTAATGAACATGTCAGTTAAAACTTGTGACTCATACTTCACAGAAATATGCCACCAGTTTTCTGCAGAACCTCTTCTTTTATTTCTTTGTTTCTGTGAGTTATTTCACACAAAACAAATGCTCCTCCCTCCCTCTGTTCTGGCTCTGATCACGTCTCTCCTGTCTGTCTTCTCTTCCCCCACATTCTGACTAATGTCCTTTAAATACGCCTCATCTTTCTGCCTGTTTTATTTTCTTCAATTTCACCCCCCCCACCTCTTCATTTGCCCCTTTTTTAAAAACCCATTTACACATTCGCCCACTTCCCCTGTTGCCTCTGCCCCCAGGCCTCATCATTTCTCTCCAGCTGCTGCGAGGAGAGCTGGAGCAGATCAGACGGGAGAACCAGGCTGTGTTCAACAGGGCTTTGGCACTCACACGCAAGCTGGGTTTCCCAGATGTCATCCTACCAGGTAAAAGAGGCAAAGGGCAGTAGGCGGTCATGGGTGCTGAGAAGAGGTAGAGAGCAGAGGCCAGATGGCTCACAGGAATGAAAGGAGGGGAAGGTCACAGATCCTGGTGAAGAGGAAGGAGATGAATGAGGAGATGGATTGGACAAGAGATACAAAGCTGGATGAGACAGGAGTAGGAGAAAACAGCAGGAAGATGAAAAATGTAACAAAACGCTGATATAATGAGGAAATGGGCACTTCAGTTCTGTGTAAAATAAATCCAGTGATTGTCTTTAAAGGTGACCTAACACAGGAAAAAGGGGAAAGATGTGTGTTTATTTGAGAATATTTCAGAAACTGACATTGCTGTGCTTCGTTCCTGCTGAAAACATATAATTCGCTCCTCTTCTCTCCACTTAGCTAGAAATACCTCCCAGTATCGCTCCTTGTGAGTCATCTGTCCCAAAGGAAATGACATGGATAAAAATAACTAATATCTGATTTTATAAATAACTGCAATATCTTCCTCTAGTGTTGCCTCCAATATTTCTTCCAAAGAACCCTGACCTCACAAAAGGAGCTGAGGCCATGAGTGTTTCAACTCATCGGGGTTGTTTTAAATTGAAGAGAACACTGACATGTAGCGTAATCTACAAAGATGCTTAATTTATGTTGACCACGGAGTTCATCTGTGGAGCAGAGGATGACATTAGAATTCATCACCCGAGCTGCACAGGAGACATGTTTGTTCTTCTGAGATGTCTTTGCCTTCCTCATTCAGCTTGAATGTTTTCCTTACTCCAGGTTTTCCATTTAATTACCTTTTCTGCTGTGAGGTTCTCCGACCTGGCTCCCTCTGGAGCTATGAAAACCTCTATATTGTGTTATTGCTTTTTTGTCAAAATGCAGCAATACTATCCAAGATGAATGTGTATAATTAGTGAGGTTATCCTTTAAATAAAGCCCCTCTAATCTTTTATTATTCTAGGTGACACACGCAATGACCTGTACCTCACCCTGGAGCGCGGGGAGTTTGAGAGGGGCGGCAAGAGCGTTCAGAAGAACATTGAAGTCACGCTCTATGTGCTGTACGCCGACGGGGACACACTCAAGGTATGACACACGTGCACATCACTTAGTGCGTGCTGTATCATCAGTAGATGAATGACCGTCATCTTCTTCTCATGCTTCGTTTTTCTTTACAGGACTGCATCAGTTTGGGCACCGGAGAACCAAACTCCTCTGAGTATCGCTCGTTTGTCCTGTATCACAACAACAGTCCTCGCTGGAGTGAGATGGTCAAGCTGCCCATTCCCATAGACCGCTTTAGAGGGTCCCATCTACGCTTTGAGTTCAGACACTGCTCCAGTGAGTCAGCGCTGCAGCTCAGTGGGAGTCACACCCGCAGCTTATCAAAGGCTGCATCACAGCTATTCCAAACTGTGTGGTTTGTTCTGTGTGGATATGATGCATGACACGATGATGTGAATCTTTTCAGCTAAAGACAAAGGAGAGAAAAAACTTTTTGGATTTGCCTTCACTCCTCTGATGAGAGAGGATGGGACCACACTCTCAGACGAGGTCCACGAGCTTTACGTGTACAAGGTACACAATGAACCTACACACACACACGCGCACACACGCACGCACACGCACACACGCACGCACGAACACACACACACACACACACACACACACACGCACACACACACGCACACACGCACGCGCACACGCACGCACGCACGCACGCACGAACACACACACGCACGCACACACGCACGCACGAACACACGCACGCACGCACACACGCACGCACGAACACACGCACGCACGCACGAACACACACACACACGCACACGCACGCACACAGTTTACATGTAGGCTGCTTTATGACAACCATAATGTCCATTAAGCACCTGAAATCTAACTCTAATGCTCAGTCTCTATTGTTTGTCTTTTCAGTTCAGATTCTCAAATTGCTGTTTTTTTTTTTTTTGTATCTTTGCTGCATTTCTTAAGTTTTAACATTTAAAGGATCTAGAGGCAGTTTTACGGAACGAATCTCACGAGCGGTGCACCCGGCGCTGCGAGTAAATGCGGCCTTGAACGGGAGCGCGCAGAAACTTCTCACTCATTTGTCTCATTTGATTTCAACCAAAGGCAAGCGGAGACATGATTCCATGAATAAAAATACATTTTATTAATGCAAAAGGAACTGTGGTAAAACAACGCACCACACACACACATTGGGCTATGGCTCGGTTGAACTGCCACCATAATAGTCCGACTCCCAGAGGTAAGCTAACGGATCGCTATCTCGCCAGCTGCAAGGATCCGGTCCTGCTCCTCTGCCCGTATCGCTCCTCCGCCGTCTCACTTCTCTGCCGGTCCGACTTCCATTGCCTAGCCCCGGTTACACACACAACTCACGCAGAACAAGACAGCAGGGCGTCGACCAGCATTGATGTCCTAAAAACACAAAGTTACCAATACCTTCAAGCCGCTGACATGAGAGTCCAACGTTCAAACTACCCAAACCAGTTTACATACCGTGTTCACAGGGACAACGGCTGCCACCGAACCGAACGCCAAGCGAAAGCTGTAGTCAGCTTCATGA
The DNA here is from genome assembly GCA_006937965.1 of Callopanchax toddi. NCBI lineage: Eukaryota > Metazoa > Chordata > Actinopteri > Cyprinodontiformes > Nothobranchiidae > Callopanchax > Callopanchax toddi. Next base: position 312,331 of record SSNR01000445.1, on the reverse strand, counting down.
ATGCTGCCCAAATACCGCCAGTATAATGAGAAAAACAACAGGTCCAGACGAAGTATGTTGGCCATTGCACACAACGGTGCAATACTGCCACCTACCGCATATACATTTCTTTCTATTTTTGAAGCTTTCGAGAACGCACGAGCAATGTCAGTTGACGTCACATCCATAGGACAGCGCAGGGAATTCGGTCCCGAATTGAAGCTCATTTTACAGCTCACAGCCAGTTCAAGATAATGGAACGATACATGGGTGGTCTCATTCTTTTTGGTATAAAATGCTTCATCAGCATCACCTTAAAAAACTGAACATGCATTTTTTTTTAGAATCTTGACTCGTGTCCCTTTAATGTCACTCACTGTTCTGAGTTTCCTGTGTGTTGTTGGGGGACAACATGAAGTCAGGATTAGAATTTGATGCACTTTTTATTTATTTTGGAATGAACTGCATCCTGTTTATCTGCTCTTACCCTGTCTGAGCTGAGCCGCCCTGTGTGACTGATCTAAAAGTGCATTAGGATGAATTAGCCAACAGTCTATTCTCTGTCATGAAATATGTTTTACCTTATCCAATTTTTGTGTTTTGATTGCTGACTGTTATTATGGTAGATGTGGTCTACTCAGAAACATGGAACATGCAACAGTATACTGTACATATCAGGTCCAGGATTCCAGGAATAGACAAACAAAATGCTGCAAACAACTCCATACAGAGTGCCAAACCCTGAACTGACATTTTTTTTCATCTGTATCCATCTGCATTTATGTATTGATAGTGCATGCTACTAACACAATGCTAGAAATGTTAGGATTTATTTGAAGATTTAAAAGGACAATTCAAATCTTAAAGTGGTTTTCTGTGGAAATGTTAATATCTTACTTGTTGTAGTTAGTCCTTTGAATGACTTTAGTTTATATTAATAGAGAATTTATCTGCTGTAATAATTGTTCAATGCATTGTTAGTCCCTAAAGTAAAACATGGTAAAACAAGTACATGGACAGCTATAAAGGTTCTGGGATCAGATTAGTTTTAAGATTAGCCTGTTTGTCAGATCAGCACAATCCCCGTTTCTGAAAACTCAGGCTGTTCAAACAGCCATCTACAGCAGGTATAATAAAAAATGTTAATAACTTTTCCACAGAAACTCACTTGAGAAGATCTGAACTATTCATTTAAGCTCTCAAACTGTTAGCATATTACTGGTGTTGTTGGGTTTGTTTGGACATCCAGTTTGTCTGCGGTTGTCCACCAACATAGCTGAAATTGTCTGGTTTTTTTTGGAGAAACTAGATGTTTCTATGCTCTCAGAGTAGGCTTGTTGATGAAAAAAGGTTCCTTTAATCAAATCTGCTCCTGTGTCATTCAATCAGTGTGATGAAAATGCCACCTTCAGTAACCAGGGTCTGTACCTGAGCCTTCCCTGCTGTAAGGAGGACTTCAACAGCTGTCCCAACCTGCCAGCCAACCTGCCTTTCCAGAGGAGCCCTAAAGAAACCTTCTGGGTCTCCACGATCCTCTGCTCCACCAAACTCACTCAAAATGGTAACATTTCAGATTACTCCTTTTACTTGAATCTTGTTGGATTCAGCCCAACTGATTGTGATTTGACTCTGATTTTAGTTGATCTCCTGGCTCTGCTGAACTGGAAGGCCCATCCAGACAGAGTGTTGGACATCCTCGGTCGACTTCGTCAAATCAGTGGAGAGGAGATCGTAAAGGTCAGTAAAAATATCTACAGTATATTGTTTAATTAAAGATTATAGGGATGCACACAATGTTTACTTATTTTATTGAGTGTATTCCTGTTTAAAAGCACTAAATGTAAAACTATTATAGTTTTACTTGAGAAAAAAATCTTAGCTTTCTTGAACGTTGAGTTGAACTTTTATCAGCATATTGTCATAAAATTCTATTTTTGGGGGGAATCATGTTGATATCATGTTTAGGCAGATTGTTTTCCATCTGGATTTATAATATTTATAAACACATCATCATTGTCTAGTAAAATTGTATTCATGACAGCTATTAGGTCACAATATTGTCTCAGAATAAAAAATAATCTGTGTATATTAGTGCTCAGCGCAGCGATAACGGGGCTATCCTTTGTTTGATTTCCTTTGGTTCTATTTTAGTTAAGTGTGCCTCTTATGTGATGGTTGTTTTGAGATTTGTTCTTTATTTTCCTCTCAGTTCCTCAGAGATGTCCTGGATACGCTCTTCTGTCTGTTAGATGACAACACTGATAAATATGGACCGCTGGTTTTCCAGTCTCTGGTAGGAACGCAGCTGCACTCGCATATTAAATCATGCACGGTGACTTGGAAGCTGTGAAAATAAATGATAACACATGTATATGCGTGCTCAGGTGTTCATCATTAACCTGCTCAGGGACAGCCGCTTCTACCACTTCAGACCTGTCATGGACTCCTACATCCAAAACCACTTTGCTGGCGCTTTGGCGTACAAGTAATACAAAATATACACACTTGTAAATTAAAAGTAGCTGGTTTAAAGCAGGCTAAATTGGATTTTTGGTGCCTGTAAAGTTTCTTAACTCCAGCCAATTTGTCTGCAGAGAATTGATTCGATGTCTGAAGTGGTACATGGACCGCTCAGCTGAGGTCGTTCGGCAGGATCACATACAGGAAGCCATGAGGGTAACGTATCAGACTCACTTCTTTCAGGTGCTGCTCTGGCTTCTTCTGCGGGGTTTAATTAGCCTTAAAAGAGGAAATGGTCAAACAGGACTGATAAGGAGTAATGTGACTCCAGATGAGGACTCGGGAAGTGAACTCCCTGCTGAATGTTTTGAGGGGAAGTCATTGGAAAGCAGATATTGACATGTGGTGTGTGGAATTTTCCTGTGGTCTTTGTGATGGGCTAATGGGAGAAGATATTTTCCTGCACTGTCTGATTGCAAACATTTCTTTTATGTATTGATTTTTAACCTTAAACTGATTTAGTACTCAGTTCTAGTTTGGATCTAAACGTAAGAGATGACATGTTTTTCTGATGTTCTCCTCAGGCGCTGGAGTATCTGTTCAAGTTTATCGTACAGTCTCGTATCCTGTATGCGCGAGCCACCTGTGGTATGGAGGAGGAGCAGTTCAGAGCGAGCATCCAGGAGCTTTTCCAGTCTATCCGCTTTGTCCTGAGTTTAGACAGCCGCAGCTCAGAGAACCTGGTGTTCACACAGGTCAGATTATTACGTCAAACGTTTTCACTCCATCATGCTCGGGTGTCGTGTTCATCTCTCATCATAATTGTTTTCATTTTTTAAAACAATTTTTGCATTCATGTGTCTGTAATTAATCTTTGTTTATCTTATTTTTCCCCCATAAACGTTGCTTGTTTTCTTTTCTTCTGTCACTGATGCTTTGATCATTTTTGCTCCATCCTTGGTTTGATCTTGGACACTTTAGGGGTGTGATCAGCTGCATGCCTTTCTCTGGTCATGTCTCTTGGCTCTCCTCCGTCTCAGTAAGTCACAGCACCCCCCTGTGTTCGCTCCACAGTGCAGCAGATGCTGTGCAACCATCAGCCTGCTCAAACAAGATAACCCATTAAAAAAATTTAAAAAATATATGCAGTGATTTGTCAGATTGTGTGTATTTATAATATGATATGAGGAAAAGCTCAACAAATGAATACCTCATTTGTTTTATCTTTAAAATATAATGACATATATTTCAGCATGTTTTTGTCACTGTAAAATAATTCAGTTTTATCATTTTTATACACATTTTGATTCTCTGAGTAAACCAACACACTGTTTCTTTCCTTAACAGGCTGCACTCTTGAACAGTTTCCCTGATATCTTTGATGAGCTGCTGCAGATGTTCACCGTTCAGGAGGTGGCTGAGTATGTTAGGGGCACCCTAGGGAGCATGCCCAGCACAGTGGACATCGGGCAGTCCATGGACGTGGTCAAACTGCAGTCCATCGCTAGAACAGTAGAGAGCCGCCTCTTCTTCTTCCCTGGTGAGACAAATGTGGAGAATTTAAAACGAATAAAATATTCAGAAAGGGTTTAGTGCAGTTTCAGTTATAATACGTAACTCTGATGTAAACAGAATGTGAATTTCATCACTTTTATTTCATTTTTTCCTCAGAGTCTCGTAGTATTTTGCTGCCAGTTGTTCTGCATCACATCCATCTGCATCTTCGCCAGCAGAGGGAGCTGCTCATTTGTTCTGGGATCCTGGGAAGCATCTTTTCAATAATCAAAACAAGTTCAATGGTACAGTCAGCTCTGTTGGACCAAATGAACTTATAATACTGTTACCAGCTATATTTGGATATTCCGTATTGGAAAGTCTGAAGCATTCTTTAGATTCTTTTAACTTGAGCTTTCTTCTTCAGGAGTCTTCTGTTCAGGAGGAGGTGGAAATGATGGTGGAGAGTTTACTGGATGTGCTGCTGCAGACTCTGCTGTCCATCATGAGCAAATCTCATTCTGTGGAGACGTCCAGAGGACAACGCTGTCCCCAGTGCACCGCAGAGATAACGGTAAGCTTCTGCTCAAAGCTCTTCTATGACGGATGGTGAAGTAAGTGAACTTAGATATTATTTTGGGTTGAATAACCTCAGTGTTTTTGTGGGTTTAAAGCTGTTATTTTCCTCTGTGCAGGGGGAGTATGTTTCCTGCCTCCTCTCTCTGCTCCGACAGATGACAGAAATCCACTTTCACCATCTACTCAACAGCTTCCACAGCAAGGAGGAGCTGAAGGTAAGAAAGTCTCACCTCATTTCTGAGGGCTGCAGAATCACAGTTCTGATTCTCAGCTGTCAGGTTTGAACCTGTGCTTAGGTCAGATTTTGGTGACAAACTTTCTTGCAGGAGTTCCTGTTGAAGATTTTCTGCGTTTTTCGCAATCTAATGAAGCTGACCATCTTTCCTCGAGACTGGAGCGTCATGCGGCTTCTGACTAGTCAGTGAGTCTGCTTTTTTATTTCTGTCACACACTTTTTGTCCCATGGGCCGACGATAAGGGAATACATCTAACCCTTTAGACCAGGAGCTGTGTTCATGATCCTGATCCAGAGGGTGATGCTTGCTTTGCAAATTCTTAAATCCATTTTTGGCACCAAGTTCAATCTTTTGAAGCTCGTTGCGTGATGTTTGTTTTCTGCAGTATCATTGTTGTGACAACGCAGTTTCTATCCCCGGCGCTGCACAAGAACTTCTCCGAGGGAGATTTTGATTTTAAGGTAGATGTCTGAGCAGCGGCAAGTCCATTAAAATATCTCAGTATTTACAGCTTTTTGTCTGTTTCTGCATCCATTTAAGTGTTATTTTTCGTAGCATTTATTTAACTATGTTTATTTCTCATTGTCAGGTGTGGAACTCCTTTTTCAGCCTTACTGTTCTGTATATCAACCAGCCTAGTCTGCAGCTGGAAGCACTCGTTCCCGCTAAGAGAAAGAAAACTCTTGACAAGTAGGAAACTATTGGATATATTGTATGCGCATTTATGCACTCGGTATGGTAATTATTATTCCTATTCACCACATTTATCTTTTTTCTGCAGACACGGCGATATGAGAGTGATCATGGCATACGAGCTTTTCAGCATGTGGCAAAAACTAGGTGTGCCATCCTCATTGTTTCCTTCTTTCCTTGTGTTTTTTATGAAGTTGTTCAAAGACATCTTTGTGTGTGAATCCACTTATTCCAGGTGACAACAAACCTCACTTCATCCCAGGAATGATGGGTCCCTTCCTCGGCGTTACCTTGGTGCCTCAGACTGAAGTCCGGAATATCATGATCCCAATTTTTCATGACATGATGGACTGGGAGCAAAGAAAAAATGGCAATTTCAAGCAGGTTATTATAAAATCCTGATGCTATAAAATATAAACTGAATGCTGCAGCTGTGAGTTTATCATTTTATACCTTTTGTGCTGAAATATTGCATTTCTAGGTAGAGGCAGAGCTGATGGATAAGCTGGACAGCATGGTATCAGACGGGAAAGGAGATGATAACCACAGAGAGCTTTTCAGCCTGCTGTAAGCGTCAATAAAAACAGGTTTTTATTCATCCTGTAAAGTAAGCATTTCTCTCTAAAATACTTCTCTGTTGTTTTGTTTTCACACCTCAGAACCCAACTGTTTGGTCCTTATCCAAGGTGAGAAATAATCTTTTTACATTCCAAACCAAACGATTTAGGTGTTCACACATATTTCCTTCCAGCCTGTTGGAGAAGATTGAACAGGAGACCTGGAGAGAAACCGGAATCTCGTTTGTGACCTCAGTCACAAGACTTGTTGAGCGAATACTTGATTACAGGTGTGCTAAAAATTTATGTTGCACGTCCTAAATCTGTCTGCATACATCAATAAACTGCAGAGCAATGATAAAAATGTAAATTTATGTTCAGGGATTGCATGAAAGGAGATGAGATGGAGAGCAAGAAAACTGGTGGTTCTGTCAACCTCATGGTGAGCCATTCAGAACACTTTAGGGTCATGGCCATGTGTGGAAAATAAAGACTTTAAATGTTTGTTTCTTTGTAATACAACCCCAGAACTTCTACAAGTCAGAGGTGAACAAGGAAGACATGTACATCCGTTACATCCACAAACTGTGTGACCTGCATCTCCAGGCAGAAGACTTCACAGGTAACAGAGATATGAGTTATTCTCTCATTCAGTGTTTGCACTCAGTTAACTGTGACAAAATTATAATGTTAAAAAAAGGAAGAACACTTCTAGCTTGTAATCAGAACAACGTCTCTGATCGAGGTTCTGAAGTCTTGAACACAACAAGGTCCAGAGTTGAAGTCAGGACTCAATTGTGGGTCACAAAAACCTAAAGTGGGGGTCTTGAGATGATCTCCAAACAATTCTTATTTTGATGTAAATCCAAAAGGTAACAGTCATAATTTAATGTAAATAGCATAATATAATTTTTATGCGGTTTGTATGTTTATCATGCCCTTCTTAATTCACATTTTTTGCCATGTCTGTGTATTTCAATCAGCAAGATTTGGGGTCACAACTCCTTGTTTTTGTATTATTTTATTTTGAAGGTCAGAAGCTGAAAAGTTTGAGAACCACTGACATAGACAACAAAACAAAGACTCAAATGTCCTGCTGTTACACAACAATCATATATTTATGTGCACAAATAAAAAAAAACAGATAGAAAAGGAACATTTCTATCATCTTGTTTGAAAACATTAAAAAAGAGAGTACAGTGTATCAGTATTTTTTGATAAAACTCAAACTATAGAGGTTATTATTGTTGAAGGAAGTTCAACCTTCTGCTATAGACGCTGCTGTGAAAGTAGCCAAAAGACGGCAATTTATACTTTAAAAAAAATGCAGCAATTTGTTTAATTTACTCTGTCAAAACAAAACCATAATCCTTGGTTACAACAGTAATATAAAGAGGAAAGTTGGGTTCAGGAGCACAATGGCATTTGGTTATTTGGACTATTCTTGAAAAATCTTTGATATTTTTCTTGAAAATGCATTTAGACTTGTTCCTGGACATTTGACCATTATTACCATGGCCTGGAGGACTGAGAACCTTCACCAGCATTTTGACTTTTAATTTGAACTTTTCCTCCTTTTTTACCTCAGTGTCCCTAATATGGAGTCTTACTATGTCTACAATAATTGTATTTATTTATCTGACTTAATGACTGATTAAATAATATGACTTGCTTTGATTTTATAGTTATTTTTTTTATAATTTTTTCTAAACAGAAGTGTACAGTAGAAAGATCCACACTCTGAATCTAAGCTCTACAGGTCTTTCTGTACGGGGAAGCATTTTATAAAAACTGGTGTTGATGTTTTTTATTATTTGTTCAGGCACAGATAAATATGACAGATAAGAGACATTAAACTCACACAAGAGGTGACAGGTCAGGTAGAGGTAATTGTATGTGCTGCTGGCATTTAACGTTTCAGTCTGAGATTTATTATTTATTGTTTCCCATTAAAAATACATTTTAAATCTGGTAGTGCTACTTTCAGCCATGTCAGCAGGAACTGAAGTCAACATTACACTTTATGTAATTAGCTGTGTAAATGAGTAAATTAGTGTTTTTTAATGTATACAAGTTGTTCATGGTGGATTTGTCATGTGCAGATAAAAATACTCAAATATGACTGTCAGGTTTTTTACCATGTGCACTAAACTGTGCACTATATTGTGCACTGCACACAAAACTAAACAGAGACAACAACAAAAAAAAACTGAGAGCAGTAAAGCAACAGAGCCATTCAGCTAAAAATAAAAGCAGCTCACCCTGATAACCCAGTAAAAATAAAGAACCACACACTCTCAGATGATAAACTTGACAAGTGGTTCCATAATTCACCCAAAAAAAGAAACATCACTGAGTTCTAGGACCTCCTTGGAAAGAAATAAGCTTAAAAATAGGCTGCACTTCTTTTGTGTTGACGGGTGCTTTCGCTGAAACAGCAGAGTGGACTTCCTCACACCCGAGGGAGGGGGGGAAGGAGGGGGAGGGGGGCTGCAGGCAAGCGAGTGCCGGATGAGGGGGATTAGCTTATTTATTCATAAATTCTCAAATACTAAATGAAGCAAAGCTGTAGAGTACAGTTTAAGCTACGCACAGAGAAATAGGGTTTTTATTTCTTTACCCAAAGGTGTAGTTTTTAGACGAGTTCCAGACAGCACACAGCAGAATTAGTTCCTTATGCAAGAACTGTGGAGCTTTGGTTTCAGAAGTAGAAAATCTTCTCTGACAACTGAGAATACATGGTTTTACATTTAATAACCTTTAAGGCATTCACGAGGAGACAGGCTAACTTCTTGATGAGGCAGTGCTGATGCACAGAGGGGGGCTGGTTTGCAGCATCACTTCACAGCAAGAATTCAAATCAGAGCTGGAGCTTTTCTGAGTGGAGTTTGCATATTCTGTCTCAATCTGCATGGATTGCAAATTATCTGGCTTCTTCTTTAAAAAACATTAAGTCATTTTTATATGAGCATTGTTACAAACAAAGTAGTGAGGAATGAGGGGAAACTGATATGATTTAAACAGTAAACGTACTCTTTTAACCTTTAGTCACCATTCTTCAGTCTTTTTTCTGCCACTGACCGATCTTTGTGTTCATGTACCATCTGCTCCTGAAAGATGGACCCTAAATGTGTGTAAGGGGTAATGTAATCTCTAAAGCCAGATTGAGGAAAATGTACATCTGCTGCTTCATTTTGTGTGAGATAATCATATTTGGTGTTTTTTTCTGTTGTGCTGCTACAACAGAGGCAGCGTTCACCCTGCTGCTGTACTGGGAGCTGCTGCAGTGGGAGGACCGGCCTCTGAGGGATTTCCTCCACTACCCCTGTCAGAGTGAGTGGCAGCGCAAGGAAAACCTGAGCCGGAAAATCCTCCACTACTTCAACAAGGGAAAGGCACGTGAACGTATATCTCTTTTAGCTTTGATTCCAGATTTTATAGACTCCCACAAAAGTTTATTGGTGCTGTTAATGGCCCAGGAAGTGTTATATTAAGCTTGTGAACATGCAAACACAGAGCAGACATTTTACAGAAAAAATATCAGAAGACCGTATAAATCATCTGAAGCTAAATGATAAAACCTAAACAAGAACATAAAAACACAGATCATCATCGTCATTTGATGTTTCTGCACTAAAATAAAAAAATGCTCACTACTCTCACCATATAAAGGCAAAACTTGAGCCTTTACACAGACTAACACTTCTCCTTGAGGATCAGCTATCAGTTCAAATGTGATTTTCCATCCCAAATCACTCCTCCCTGGCCGGTATTCATCGTCCAAATTAAATTAGCTGACCGGTCTGTGTGCTTTGGAGAGGAAAATGCCCACTGGACTCTGGTAGCAGCTGAGAAGAAATAAAATTGTCTTGTTTCATTAACTCATTGTCTTCTCTGGTTGTTGCTGACCCTTCTCTCCATGATGAGAACAAAGATAAGTTGCTGTTCTGTTCATGCAGAGTCTCTTTCTGCTGTTGAGATTTGGGCTGGAAAAATAAAAATAAAGTTTTATGTGTTTATAAAGCACCCTGCAGGTCCACAGAGAATGTAAAGGTTTTAGAATTAACCTCTGTATCCACGAGCCACAACATTAAAACCACTGAGCAATGAAATGAAAAGAAATTAAATTCTTCTAACAAATAATAATAATAATAATAATAATAATAATAATAATAATAATAACTTTCAGGCCAATGGCCACAAATTGCTTTACAATAAAAACAATTATAAAAACGCAAAATAAAAACTTGATAAAACAAAAACATCATACAACCTAAAATCAGTTAAAAGTGAGCCTGAATAAATTACTTTTCAACTGTTTCCTAAAAGAATCAACAGAATCCAGGCAACGCAGAGGAGGAGGTAAAGCGTTCCATAATCTTGGAGCCACTACTTTAAAAGATTTATCTCCCCTGGACTTAAAATGTGATCTAGGAACCTCCAACAGCCTCTGACTAGTAGACCTCAGACTACGAGGAGGACTGTAGGGTTTTAAAAGGTCTGAGATGTAAACAGGGACCTGACCACGCATGGCTTTAAAAGTAAAAACTAAAAGTTTAAAATGAATTCTAAAATGCACTGGTGACCAGTGCAGGGATCTTGAAACTGGAGTAATGTGCTGACTCTTACGTGTGTTGGTCAAAAGCCTTGCAGCAGCATTCTGAACTGACTGGAGGCGAGACAGATCTTTCTTATTCAAACATGTAAAAAGGCTGTTACCGTAATCAAGGCGAGATGAAATAAAAGCATGAATAATCATCTCTAGTTCTGCTTTTGACACAAGCGTTCTAATCTTAGAGATATTTCTCAGTTGAAAAAAGCAGTTATGGATTAATGTTTGTGAATGTTCCTGTAATGACATGGCCGAATCTAGAATGATACCAAGGTTTCTGACGTTTGGTTTGACAGAAGGAGCCAACAAACCAAGGTGCTGCTTAATGTCACTCATTTGGTTCTCTGGAGCAAAAAGTCTTATCAGAGTTCACCTGCAAATAGTTGTCACTGAGCCACTGTTTGACGTCGTTAAAACATTTTAACAGTGAGGACAACTTAAAATATTCAGACAGTTTAAATGAGCAGTACAGCTGAATATCATCAGCATAAAAACGATAAGACACATCAGCAAACTGTCTGATCATTTGGCCTAGGGGGAAAATATACAACATGAACAGGATAGGGCCCAGCACTGAGCCCTGTGGTACCCCACAGGTCAGGTTCTGGGAGTCAGACATGATCTGGTTTGCAAAGACACTAAAAGTTCTACCTGAAAGGTAGGACTGGAACCACTCTAGGGCTACACCAGATACACCAACAGTATCATGAAGCCTGTTAATCAGAACACTGTGGTCTACGGTGTCAAATGCTGAGGAAAGATCCAGGAGAACCATGACAGTGGATTCTCCAGAGTCAGCTGACATCAAAATATCACTAGACTTTTAGTAATGCAGTTTCTGTGGAGTGGAGCTTTCTGAAACCTGACTGAAATTGATCAAAAATCTCATATTTCTCCATAAAAGAAATCAGCTGTTCTGCCACGACTTTCTCAAAGACTTTAGCAATAAAAGGAGTCTTTGAAATCGGCCTGTAATTATTAAGCTGTGCTGGATCCAGATTGTTTTTTAATAATGGCTCAACGACAGTGTGTTTAAAGGAGCTAGGGAACACACCGGATGAGAGTGAGTTACAGATGTCTACGACACATGGACCAATAACAGGAAAAACCTTTTTAAACAACAGAACAGGAAGGGTGTCATTAGGACAGGTAGATGGTTTCATTCTGTCAATGATAGATGAAAGGTCAGATAAGGTCACTGGGTCAAACGCTCTCAGAGGCTGAGTGGGCTGACTGCTAGAAACAGAATGGTGACGTGTGGAACAAACACTGGATCCTGCAGTCAAAGGATATAAAGTATTGACTGAATGTTGTAACACAGTGCCACCAGTATTTATGTTCTGAATTCACAATTTTTAACACCTTTTGAATATAAATGTTGAAATGATAAAGTTTAAGAAGAGCAGTTATTGATGTCAATATCATTTTTATTTACAATGAAAAGTATGTTCAATTTAAAAAAAAGAAAAGTTTTTTTTAGTTAAAAAGAGACATTTTTATTAAAAACCTCACACAAAATCCAGTACAACCATGCATGTGGCAGCCCCAGTGGTGATCTGCATGTGGCCACCAAGCTTTATGTCTGCACTCACAGGTGCAGCCTGTTCATGCAGATTGCTGCACTTCCACACCTTGAAAGATGTAGAGGGGCGTAACACCTCCCTCGCAAAAGGGATCCCCAGGATCCCACTAGAAACAAACTAGAGCCCCTCTGGTCTGGTCCAGTCACCCTGTGAACCTGTAATACGGAAAGGGAATGGTGGAAAAACAAGTCCCATATAGGCTAAGAGTCACCTGAGCCAAGAACACTCCAACCAGTTACAAGTCTGGCACCAAACCAGAGAGCTACGACTGCACTGAACTGATTTAGAACCTACAACCAACACAGAGCCAGACACCCAGGTCAAACAGAAAAGTGACGAGCCAGCAAAAATGAATAAAAGACGAGAGACTGCTCAGACCAGCCCACATAGGGCCGTAGGATCTGGTGTAACATAGTCAGAATGACTGGTAGATCCAAAGATTATTCAGAACAATCTTCATTCAGCGTTGTATGTAGTAAAAATTTAAACATTTAATTAGAGAAAGAAAACAAAACATGTATTTGTAAGGCCTCACAGCACACAATTTGTTCTTTAAATAGCTGCGATCTTACATATTAAAACATATAAATTAAATATATTTATTAAATGAAAGTATTATAATATGTAAAGCAAATTTAGCTGGACTGTTCTACAGGTAGCTGTTTTTAGTGATGCCTAACAGACATTTCTGCACTTTATCCTGTTTTGTTGTGATCACTCACATTTTGATGCTTTACTTATTTGTCATTTAGACGTTTGAATATAAATATACCCCAGAAACTAAACATGACTCCTGTAGGATATTTTCCCCACCTGTTGTAGTTCTACCAGCCTTTTAACATTGTCCAGTCCATGTGCATAAGTTCAGGTCATTTTTACATTCTGTACATCAAACAGCTTCTCTTTAATTTTTACATCCAGCAAAAAACAAAACCAAAGCTCTGAGATGGTTTCCATTTTCATAGTGATTCATCTGGAGTAGACGTGATTTATTAGGTGTAATATTGGCGTCTCATTCTTCCTTTGTCTCCGACTTTACAGTGTTGGGAATATGGGATCTCTCTGTGCCGGGAGCTGGCGTTCCAATATGAGACTTTATATGATTATCAGAGTCTCAGCTGGATACGGGTGAGTAAAGAGTTGCAGGCTGCCGGTTTGTGCTGCTATCGAACATCCTCTGTGATGCTGGGAGGTGAGATTTTCAGCTCCCTCTCTGTTACCGTTGTGTGAAGTGCAAACAGCGTCAAACACAATGTCCTAATTACCTGAGGACGCCCACACTCGTCGGCACATGCAGAGGATTCAGTAATGTGTGTGATTAAATTATTATTCATCATGACTGTTTATCTTTGTGTCACAGAAAATGGAAGCAGCCTATTACGACAACATCATCGAACAACAGAGGATTGAACCAGAGTTCTTCAGAATGGGCTTCTATGGCAGGAAGTTCCCTTTCTTCCTCAGAGTAAGTGCAGCATTTTTTGGTTCAGTCCACATTTTGTGCTCCACTCGGAACAGTCAGACAGGCAGCTGAACAATAAGGAACATTAGCAGCTAAAGTGCAAGATAATTCAATAGGTTTTAATGTAAATATTAAAAGTATTGCATACAAACATAGATAATGAATTTACTGCTTCTGAACTGTTGGATGTGATCACATACAGCTGGTGTCAATAGAAGAATGGTGTCATTTTGCTGTAATCTTTCAAAAAATGCCAGTTCTTCTAGATTTGACTCTATAAGAATCACTTGTCTTTATCTAGAAAAAGTTACCAGTACTAATATTCTGAAACAATTTAAAGTATTACTCACTAGTTCACTTGTAATCTGTCTTGTGCAACAAATTGTCAGCAGCTGGAGATCTCCAAGTTCTGCATAACTCTGTCAGACCTGAACAGCTGATTTCTTCCTCTCCCTGCAGAACAAGGAGTTTGTCTGCCGTGGTTATGACTATGAGCGGCTCGAGGACTTCCAGCAGAGGATGCTGGGAGAATTTCCACAAGCCATCGCCATGCAGCACACCAACCAACCGGATGACACCATCTTGCAGAGTGATGCACAGTGTATCCTAATAGCTTTGCTTCTGCTAAAAGTTCAGAGTTATTAACGTTGCAGGGATGCATCTAAGGAATGAGTCTCATTTTTATCTAATACATTAAGTTAATGATGCTTGATTACTCTGCTTTGACTTTAAACATGAACATAACATTTACTTCCTGAGTCAGAGAGTAAAATTGAATGCCATCTGGATTTGCCCTTGTTTATTCTACCTCCTCTTCCTCTTCTGTCTGACTCGTCCTTGTCTTCCTTGACTTTTGACCTGTAAGACTTGCAGATCTACGCTGTGACTCCAGTATCAGACATCTCTGACGTGCCTCAGCTGGAGCGCGTCCCTGAGAGGATCAAGAGCTTCTACCGCATCAACAACGTCAGCCGCTTCCATTATGACAGGCCTTTCCACAAAGGGCCCAAAGACCGAGAGAACGAGTTCAGGGTACAAAGTTTATTTCAGATGGAAAATATTAAAAACATGCATCTAAAAATTCAAATCATCTCTCATGTGATGTAAATTGGTATACTGCCCCCTGGTGGTCACAGCATAATGACTACAGCTTTTAGGTTTTAGAACTAAATCTGTGATCATGCAGTCGTTTCACTGGTATGTAGCTGTAAAACCAAAACTTGAATGTGTAGATTTTAGAAATGAACCCAAGATTTTTATTATATGATAATCAAAATCTGCTTTTGTAAACTTCATTTGGCCGGACAAAAAAAAGTTATAAACAACATGGATTAAATTTGTTAGTAGATGTTTTGTTTTGCCCACATCACATCTAGTCAGACATTTTTCCCTGATTGCCTCAGTTGATTTTAATCAGGTTTAAATCTGAACACATCTCACTTGTCTCCATCCCAGATCTCAGGTTTTACATTCTGCACCATGCAGGCATTTATCCGGGACGGCCATGTTGGCATTTCGACATCATAATGAATGTTGCTCTGTGAACTGTGAATCAAAACTGAAGACAAACAAAACAAAAAAAGGCAAACACAAATGTCTGACCTGACAATAAACACAGACATCAGTATCTTAGGTCAAAGCTCAGAGCCGAACTGCTCTCCAGACTCTCATACGTTTTATTACCTAACCTGACTTTAAAAGTCTCTCTGGTACTTTTCAACCTCTTCTCACCTCGTGGTATTCTGAAAACGCTGCGTTTTCATCTGTCAGATATGTGCTGTTGCCTGTGGGCGTCTTTCTCCCCTGATGCAGCAGCAGCCTGAGCAGGTTTCAAGGCAGAGACTTTCTTGTATTTATGAATTAAAGTAAATAATTAAACTAACAAATGAATACACTTTTTATTACTTTTGCACCGTATTACTGCATAAGCCTCAGAAAATGTAATAATACTCATAAACCTAATGTCTATGTAAATGCTAATGGTTTGCTGTAAACATATTTCATCCATCATCCATCTTTTGTTGTCATGTTTATTTTTAGATAAATATAAATGCACATTAACCATCATGACTGTAAGCCATACAGGTCTGTGTTAATCTACTGACTGACGGTACAAAAGTTAAGGAGTTTCTGATTTTATTCCACAGTTGTGATTCCTGACTGAAGGATTTCATGTATAAAACTCTCCCATAAAACTCCCAAACTGATCACAACAAGAACATCTCACATATAAGCACATTCACTAAGAAAGCTGGAGGTTCTTGCTGATATCTTAATTTATCATCTGGTAGTTTATCAAACCTCTTTTTATTTTAGTAGAGCTGACATGTGAGCAGCCTCTAAGACTTTAGGGACTTGGATGCTTTGGACACTAGCTTTCTTTGACACAGTAACCCAAATGTGGAATCAGAACACAAAGTGTTGAGGAAACACATGCAGGTCACTGGTCTACAACTTCTTTGCTGGTTTTCTTGTTTTTTTATTATTATTACCTCAGGGTTTAGTGGATACAACCAGATGAGGCTGGTTGAATAATCTCAGATCTTTGTCTGCATGTTGAACAGAGTCTGTGGATTGAGAGGACAACCCTGATCCTGTCTCGTCCTCTTCCTGGGATCGCCCGCTGGGCAGAAGTGGAGAGAAGAGAAGTGGTGAGGAGCTCAAACCTTCTTATATACACTTTATTTACTCCCTGGCTTAAATTCAAGTTTTTTAGTTAACATCTCCATTTTCTTTTTCTGTTTTCAGGTGGAAGTGAGTCCTCTTGAGAATGCCATTTACGTGGTGGAGAATAAGACCCAGGAGCTGCGGACTTTAATCAGCCAGTACCAACACAGACAGCATCATGGCAACATCAACCCACTCAGCATGTGCCTCAACGGCGTCATTGATGCTGCTGTGAACGGAGGCATCGCCAGATATCAGGAGGTACTGCTGCAGGACAGAAGAGTGCAAAAATAATGACTGTCTAGCAGGAATATTTATCTTGTGCTTGATCCTCTGCAACAGGCGTTTTTTGATAAGGACTACATCAGCAGTCATCCGGAGGACACAGAGAGGATCACTCATCTAAAGGATCTGATGCAGGAGCAGGTCAGTTTAGATAGAGCGTAAATACTTAAGAAACATGGTGTGTCACAATCACAAAATCATTTTATCGGATGATGTTTTTTCCTTTTTCAACAACAGGTGCACATTCTGGGAGTGGGACTGGCTGTTCACGAGAAACTGGTGCATCCGGAAATGCGTCCCCTCCACAAAAAGCTTGTAGATCAGTTCCACATGATGAGAACGGGTCTACACCATGTGAGTATATGACCCAGACGTTCATGTTTCTGATTGCTCTTTATAGTGACTGTATATGTAAGCATGGAGAAAAGGAAGCCATTTCCTTCCAGCATTTTCAAACAAAGTCATAATCTGTAACATGGATGCTGTCTGTCGACATCTTGTCACCTAGAAGCTCGTCGTTGTGTTTTAGGATTCCTGCTGACAAACCCCTCACACTGCCACCAGTGTGAATAGGTCACAGCAACAGCATGCTTATGTTTTTCAAGTGAACATATTGTTGCTTGTGTAAGCAGTGTAAATATTCAGAGCAGTATGTGGTTGGGTCCCAGCAGTGCGTCCCCAGCATGGATCGGTTCGGCCCGGCAGGCTGTGCAGGGGTTAACTCACCCAGAGGCATCCTCTCCTCCCACAACCACATGAGCCCTGAGAGTGTACGCCTCATACACAGACACAGGTCAGCCACCAGAACTTCTAACTCCGAAAACAAATTGTTTATCCAGACCTAACTCAGGAATAACAACAATATGTGTGAGCAGACTTTAGGAAGTTTAAACTCTGTTTACATCCCTCAGTTGAGGGGAGAGGTTCAATCCCACTTGTATTTTAGGTTCAAAAGACCTTGTTACACCTGAAAGCAATGCCTTTAGCATATTTACAGTTGTGACTAGTATTAATTGTGGAATATATAACTTTGAGAATCTAAAATATAGTAGGAACTAAAGTCAGATCCGAACAGTATTTTTAAGAGTGCAAAAACTTGCTGACCTTCATGAACTTTTGCTTGAAATAAATTGTCAAAACATTATGAGAGCTACAAACACAGAAAAAAATGTTTTTATTGTCTCTAACATCATCTTTGTCTGCAGCCCTCTGAACCTGCAAGGATCGATCCGCCACTCCTCCTCCTCCCTGTCGTCTCACACGTCGAGCGAAGCTGGAAACCTCGTCATAATGACCGACGGCCTGATGGGGGAGCACCCTGAGGAGGCGTTGCACATGCAGGTAGAACTAAACCATCAGTTAAACATAAATATAATTATGTCTTTCAGTTGGTACAATTATTATTTTCTTATTTATGTGACTTCAGTGTTTTTATTAAAATCTCTTGATAAGAACACATTTTAAACCATATCATATAACTTGTTTTTCAGCCGAGCCCCTCCTCCTCCAGTTTGAGCTCAATCCGCTCTAATTCCTCTCAGATTATCAACTCAGCTCCATCAAGTGCCAGAGGTTAGAAACACAACTTCACAACATGAAGTCCAGTCACTGCTAATGATCACAGAACTCACATTACGATCTCATGAGTCATTAACACTCGAACAGTAACAGGAAAACAGTCTGAGTAATTATAATAGTTTTTTTTTTTAGGGAAAGAGATTATTGACATTTTATAAACAGAGTTTTAATTTATTGCTGACTTTTTCTCTGCAGGCTCTCCGTCTTTGCCTGATAAGGCCAAACACAACCGAGAAGTGATGATGCTTTTGCCGTCTCACCGTGAGAGGGCCAACAACATGTACTACAATGTGGCAGAGAATGGACAAGTATGGCAGCTCTGCAGCATTATAACTGTTAATGTGATGAGATTTGTATTAATGTTGTGAATCTGAATTTTATAAAAACCTTTATTTCAGAATAACCACATGCAGCGTGCCTTACTTCAGCAAGTTAGCCCCTGTAAGCCTTGTACTGATGCTCACATGAATCTACCAGAGAAAGGTGAGATTCAAACAAGGTGACACATCGCTGTGATTGGGATGTTTCTATGTGGAGTAATGTGGGTATTTGGTTCCCCTCCAGTCTTTCCCAATGCTTCCAGCAGCTGGAGTCTGGATGGAGACAACAGAGAGCAGATGTCCTACATGCCGGCGTCTACCGGAGGAGTCATCATGCCCCCTGTCCCCCCCAGGTCCTTCCCGTCAGGTACCTCCTCATCTCACCTCACTGCTAGTATTAGAGCGATGCTGCTCTGGTAAACAAAACATGAGTTTATCAGGTTTAGGAAAACTTTCCCAACATCTTTACACAAAAAACAAAAACTATCATTTATCTCTGCAGGACATTTTATGATGCATTGTGATGCATTTCACCATCAGAACAGCGACCCTCCTCCTGCCCTGCCTGTTCGGTCTCTTCGAAAGGTAACTGTAAAAACTCAGAGTGTATAAACTAAATGTGACATGGTACTGATTGCTGGTTTGATGCGCCAAAAATGAGAACTTCAGATAATTTTTTAGGTCAGTCCTCCAGATCAGCTGTAACCTGTTTGTTTTTTTTTAGATGTTGGTAACTTTTCACACAGGACCTACTACTTCAGGTCCTTACACAACATTTCTGTTGTACTAAGATTTCATTTGTTTTGCTTGCTTTGTCTTCAACTTATCTTCAGTAAAATGTTTTATGAAATAGAAATGTTCTTCTTGCGTCCCAGGTTTTTGTGAGTTGATAATTCAGGTGGTGATATTTTAGAATGTGCTTATATGTAGCATTATGCAAACATCTTAAATCAACCTTCCCTTCTTTATATTTTGTTTCCAAGGATCCAGACGGTTGTGTGGTTTGGATCAATAGTTCTTCAAACTTTATGAAGGTCGGGATCTTTCTTTGGACTTTTTTTTTTTGCCTTTCATTTTCAGCCCTACACTTGCCCACTTTGCTCATCTTTTAAGCACAAACTACATAATATGCTGCCATGGCTAGGTACAAGGACTGGACCAAAAACAAGTGTGAAAGCAGCAATAGTCCAAAGAAACACTGAAAGAACTATTGATCAACACCACTTTAAAAGATTACAGGAATGTCTGGCTGCTTGGCTGTGAAGCATGGAATGAGCTTTTTGTACAGTAATGCAGCTTTGAATTTATTTCATCTCAGAACCTCGCCACTGACAGCCCTGTTCTTGTCTCTCCAGTCTCCTCTCCACCCGATCCCTGGCTCCCCCACCAGTCCTCAGTCAGCTCTGGGTGGAAGTAACTCCACGCTGTCAGGCAGCGCCAGCAGCGGCGTTTCCTCCCTCAGTGAGAGTAACTTTGGCGGTCAGTATCCCGACCCCGGTCCCATCAGGAACGACGCTTTGGAGCCTCTTCCCAGTCACCTGTGGTCCCCCCCTGAGGAGTACCTGACCTCTCCCTACCTGCACATGCACTACGGTGGGACAGAGATCGACTCCATGGACCCGGTTCGACCCTTCCATTACCGCAACCCTTCTCCACACCCACACACACACCCACACACACACCCTCATGCTCACACCCACTCTGGGCTTGACAGCCACTCTCATGGTCCACCGCCCCACCACCATGTTCCCACTCACGGCCCTCACCACATCCCTTACCGCAGGCCACAGCCTCCAGCCGTGCCCCCTAAACCCTACCTGAGAGAGGGCTGCATCCCGGAGGAGGAGCTGCCGCCTCAGCCCATCCCGCTGCCTCGCAGGATCTTCCACTCCCCTCACGGCCACCGGGAGGACCCGGGGAAACACGCCTGGGAGCAGTGCATCAGCGAGGAGCACGAGGAAAACCAGTGACGGGGAGACTCTGCCTACACTTCAGTTTGAGCTTTTCTTTCTCGCCTTCATTTGCACTGAGTTAGGAGCGCATGTGAAACAGTGGTGAGCGTCCAGTTGACCCTTGCTGTTGTGTGTTTTGTTGTCAGTGCACATGAAGGAAAGAAAAGGAGCAGACCTCCACGAAGCACCACAGCCCGCCGTCACTGCTCCGCCTGGCTCTTCTAGATGTGATCAAAAGAAAAATATCTGTCGAACAATAAGACAAATTGATCAAAAATTGATATTGATTGTACACAACTGTACAACTCGTCTGTGAGCATGTTTTTTTTGTTTGAGAATAATATGACAACAGTTTTGTGGAACATTACAACCATGGTCATAACCAACATGACCCCAGACGCAGTAACGGCTCTGAACTCTCTTCTTTTTGCTTTTCATGTCGTTTTCACAACAAAGGAACTGTAGGAGGTTATTACTCACAGTGAAGTGACTTCTCTTGTTTAAATGCTTCATATATATGAATAATTATTTTGATAAATTTGCTACATTCTAGTGTTTTCAAAGGCTTGAGCCCATTATGTTTATCAAAAACACTGTTAAGTGCTCCTTAATAGTGAATCATATCAAATGGCGCACTGTAATACGTGTTGCTGCTGGGCTGTCACAAATCATAGGTCTGAAAAGTCCAACCTGCAGCTCTCTTCTGGGACATGAAAGTCACTATTTCCCATCCGCACCATGCGTACGGACACCTACGTGAATGTATTCAGATGAGATGTTCTACTTGTGCTGCACAAGCTGCTTTCCCAAGGTTTTTTATTTTTATTTTTGAAGTGCTTTAGAGTCTCCGTTTGTCTCTTTTGTGTGGTGAAGATATCTCAAGAGGAACGAGAGCAGGACTGGAGGGGGGAGGGGGGAACGGAGGACGGTAACTAACACGTCCCACACCTGTCAGCTTTCATGTTCACGGTGAATGAAGAACAAAAAAACTAACAAAAAAATCCACTTCACACCTCAACTCCACTGCTGGACTTTTAGAACCAACACCGCTCCCTCTTTTTGTCTGGTTTTCTCTCCATCTTTTTTTTCCCTTCTCTGTGTGGATTCAGGTTCAGCAGCGAGGTCCAGACCCGGACCGCTGCAGAGGCGCTCAGTCGTAACGGTGACTCCGCCGCAGAGCCCACACAGACAGGGTTGGATTCGCCTACCTGCCTTAAGTGCACTCTAATGCAGTTTGACCTCTCATCTGGACTCTCATTCAGAAACAGCCATTTTCTCTCTGTCTATACACACACACACACACACACACACACACACACACACACACACACACACACACACACACACACACACACACACACACACACACACACACACACCGAAGAACAAAAAAAATATCTACCTAATAAGGATGTTTTTCTATGGTTTCCTCCTGCTTTGGTTTCAGATTGTTTGTTTTGTAGCGCTGATGTTTCTTACTCTTTCTTGCTCACTTCTGTAGTTTGAAGCTGATGATGTGTTTCAGGAGAACGCTGAAGATTGAACAGACTGACAGGTTTCCTTTTTATTTGCTGGAGTGGAGAAAAAGCGCTGTTATCGTCCTGTTGTTGGTTGGAAGGATATAGCTAATACTTTCACAAATCGCCGTTTTCCTGGTTGTTTTTTTTTCTTTTGCAGGTGGATGCTTTTGTGTTGCTGTACATCAAGTTGTCAGCTGACTAGACAAGATCTATTTTTGTATGTGAGATCATGAGTTGTGTGAGCGTATTGAAGGCCCAGGCTCTGTGTAGGCTGCTGTACTTTGTATGGAGTCCAGGTTAGTGGATATATAGAGTTTGTGAGTATCTCTCGTGAGTTTGAGGACCACCGGCGACTGAAGTGATACTCAAAATATAAGTACAATAGAATTTTTCAATGTAAATTCTGTTATTGTACATACAGCAGTATTGTGAAATATTTTTGAGAATTATTGCAGAAGCCCTTAAAAAAAGGTTTATTGTTGTTTTGTGTATATACATGTACTCAAGAGATCAATGTAATTGATAAATATCTATAATCAGTGTTTGGGAAAGGACAAATTCACTAGACCTTTGGCTGTCTCCACCATTCTTCTCATACAAATACTTTATACACTTTTCAATGTGCTTTCCTGTACATATGGTGTTAGCATGATCAAAAAGTGGTTGTAAAAGTGGTTTTCCTACTCCCATAAATGCTGTGGTATGGAGTTCATTAACAATGCCAAACATTAAAGACAATCTTTTATCAGCTCTAACTCCTCATCTGGTTTTTTTTTTCTTGTAAATGTTGAGTTTTGGGGATGTAGTTTATTTTATGCACAGTAGGGGGCGCTGCTCGTCACTGGATGACAGACTAAGAAGTAAGGATGTGAATAATTGTGTTTTCACTGTTCTGTGACACACTATTGGTGCTTGAAGTGTGTGTGTGTGAGAAAGAGACAGCATGACAGACAACCCCTGGGTCTAAAACACCACCAACAAAAAACAACGTGACAGTGAAGGTCTCTAGTCTCCTCAACGGTTGTCAGAAGCACCCCACATTAATCTTTGAATCATGAATTATTTGTTTGTTTGTTTTTTAAGTAGCCTACTTTGGCTTGTTATGAATAAACTAAACCAGTTTTCTTAAACCTACCATGAACATGGGTCTATCTCAAAGTCAGTGACAAGTGATGTGTCATTCTGAGACTTTTTGATGTTATGAAAGTCCTGAGGGTCAAAACACATCAAAACAATGAAACAAAGAAGACAATATTTCAGGAAAAACAACTCCAAAATAATAAAATACTCAGAACAGAACAGACAAAATCTCAAAAGATGTAAAATGGTAATTTTTTTAAACATATATATTCTTTTGTGTTTTAAAATAACATTTGTCTTGTTTTTGGAATCAGTTTTTGTTTCCTTGTTGTTTTAATTTTGTCAGACAGACAAGAAGCTGGGTAATTGTTTTTTTAATTAATTACATTTAAACAAGTTTAAGTGGGGTTTTTTGCAACAGAGAAGCTTTTGCACGTGACTCACATCCATGATTCAGGCACCAGAAGAAAAAATAACAAGAAGAAAAGAGGATGAGCGTTAGGATGAAACAACTCCGGCTGGCTCTCCTGAGGATGATGCTGCTGCAGCACATATTTCATGTTTACGTTTTTGCTCACGTTTTCCCCAGTTCTTTCATTAGGTTTGTATTATTTTCCCTTTTCTTACAAACTCCTCTGCCTTACAGTCTCACAGTTTTGTGTCCTGAGGGATTTGAAGTGGGAGTATGCTCTGCACACATCAGCATAATTCTGTGTTTGTCTCTGTACGTGCACCCCTACATAGAGGCTGAGATATTCCCTCTTCTGGGGTCTCATTCTGCAGTTATTGTTCAGGGTGCATAAGCACAACAAGGAAACACATCTCTCATAGTGTCTGTCAAAGACAACTTCATCTCACTGAATATGTGCTCCTGCTGCTTTAATTTGATCCCAATTTGGTTGAAATGTTTAACATTTTGTATGAATTGCCTTTAAAACAACTGAAAGAACTAATGAGACAGCTACACCTGCCACATCAGGAACAAAAAGACTTTTAATAAATGAAACAATACTAATAAATAAAGATTAACCAGGTTTCACATTCAAAATAAAATCCAACAAAACAAGACGTAACACTGAAGTGAAGTACAGTACCATAGCAGAGAATAAAAAAAAAGAGAAAAAAAAAATCACCCCTGGGACATTTACAAATTTTCTTAAAAACTCCAAGAGGCAAACAGACATTGTATAAAAGCATCGTACAGTAGAGCATTTGAATCTGATTACAATTTACAAATTTATTGAAGGATAAATACTTAGAATTCCAACTAGAGATGTGAAAACTCCTCAACATGTACCACTCAGGTGAGAGTCACACTGTTTCTTTTAAATGATCAGTAACAGTGATGAGGTGATGATGAAAACAGTCCACCAATTCATGGGAAACTGACAAATTATCTATAAGTGTAAATAACCTTAATGGTGCCATCCATTGGTCTCTGTTGGTGCATCGAAGAACTAAAATCAGGAGCATCTCTTCTGGCGAATATGGCTACATCAGGCGTTTAAATTTTTTTTTTCTTTCTTTCTTTTTAAAGAACACTGCAGCTGTCCTCCTGAACGCGTGGAGGTTTTCATCAGTAGGGAGCAAACTTCTGTCTCTCTGGCTTTTTGATGCAGTTTGCTGAGGAGATCTTGGCGGTGTAGGCGGCCAGGGAGGTGTGGGAGGGCGCCGCGGTGACGGCCACAGAGGGGGCTGGGCTGGACAGAGTCAGGAAGGGGACAGATTTCACCCCCAGCAGCCCGGAGAGCGGCATGGCACCGTAGGGGGCGCCGAGCATGTGAGCAGGGGTCAGCGTGCCCACGGCGGCCAGGGTGGGTGCAGGAGAGGCAGCTGGGGAGGTGGGCTGGGTGAAGGCCATGTTGAGGTCGACTGGAGACGCCATGGTGGCTGCCTGGGCCGTGGATTTAGCTGTTTCTAAACTGTGAGGACAAGGATAAAAGGAGGGAATGCAGAGAGACAGACACGTTTTAAAATTAATAAAGAGGGATCTCATCGATATCAAATTCTGTTTACAGGTTTTTGAGAGTAGTGAGCTGTGAGGAGTCTGATAAAAACCTTCAAAGTGATGTTACTGGAGTCTGCTGGGCTAAAAACTACAACAAATAAATAAATCTGTAGCTGAGGAAGGTTTAGTTTCCTACCTCTGCTTCCTTCTCATTTCTGCTTGAGGCGAGTAATGTTTTTGGTAAACCTAAATCTTGGCTTCCTTTCACAGTTTTTATTGGAATTTAATAGAAATATATTCTAAACATGATTATTTGACAACTGAATAACAAATTAACAAAGCATCCTCTCTTTTTGTGCCATAAATATATTTGTTTTATATTTTGTAATGAAATCCCTTTGTTTTGGATCAGCTGGACTCTAGCAAAATGTCTTGTAGACTGCTTTAAATGAACATTTAGCATGAAGGAATGAATAAAATATGCATTTTAGTTTATGTTTCACCCAACATTGTGGGAGGCTGCTCTGGATGTTGCATGTTTATAAAACCCAGGAGGGATAATTAAAGCTTTAACCTATAGGGGTGAGCTATGTGGAAATATATTATGATTTTTTTAACTGTTAAATCAATATCATCATACTGTAATTATTTGCACTCATTTTTATTTGACTATTTTTCAAATTATTATGCAGTCTTTGCTTTATATTAGCTTTTTCATGCTAACAGCTGCTAGTAGTGCTAATGCTGCAACATAAATGTGGTCTAAGTCACCAACTCACAGTAAACTAATGTTAACAGAATAATAATCACCAAATAAACCATTTTGAGGATTATTGACTTCTCTTCATGAGCACACACTAAAGCGATCGGGCTAAAAATGTGTCACATATGAAGTGGTCCCTGCAGAAACATGCTCTGTTCTGACCAACGTAATGTGACGACTCAACACCTTCTAATTGGGTTTCTAATCAGATCTGAAGAAAAGTACGTCACTGTTAGACGAGCTCTAAATGTAGAGCCGCTGGGTTTTGTGGAGTAAATATAAATCCTCACAGAAAACAAATAATGCCTTTTATGTTTTTACTTATACATTTTTTGGTGATTAAAAAATAGATTATCTGACAGCAAGATGGACACTATATATAAAAACATTCAGTTTATTTAATTTTATTTTATTTTTTATTTTTTCTTTATATTTTCATGACCAGAATTCTACTCAGGTTTAGTATAGGGGTGAACAATATGTTTTCCTAAAATTGTGCAGCTGTAGTTTATTACTGACTTTTATGCATGAAGGTTTTATTTACTGATAGGATGTCTTGTAAACAGACTCTAAAGCCAAGATGTTCTGCTCTACAGCTGCAGCAGAAGACCAGACCTCATTATCGCTGTGAGCTTGACCTTTGACCCTTGTAAACAGATGTATTTCTCTCAGACCTGCTCTTGCAGTGATTCATTAGATGGCTGCTGGTGTCACTGGGTCTTACCAGGAGGTAATGAGGTACTGGGCCAAGTTGATGCTGACTGGTGTTCCTGTGATAGTGACATGGCGGTCGCTTGTCCCGTCCAGCTGGCTGCCAATTTTGATCTGAGCTCCCGACACCTGCCGGATCTCGTTGATTTTTGTTCCCTGACGGCCGATGATTGAGCCAATCAGCTGCGGAGGAACAGAGGTGACCGGTCAGTGAGTTTGATCTAAAAATAAAAATGATGGTGATACACCGTTTCTCACTGTGAGATCTGTTGTGCTGATGAAAAAACAAGTGAAAAAAAAGGTGAAGAAAGAGAAACCTGTGCTGCCGTTTAGCTGACCTAATGCACACCACTTCAAATATTGCAGTCACATTGCTTGTCGTCCGTGGTTTGGTCATCCATCATCCATGTCAGGTGCACTTTTTTTTTTTTACCCCCCCGAGTCTCCCTTAATTGCTACTGTGTTCGTACCGGTAAAAGAGACGGGAGAAGGCACATTTGGTCTCATTAATCTGAGTAGCTAAAAGGTTATTGATTCCTCAGAGTGGTGACGACTTTCCAAACAAATCACTTCCCAAACAAACACCAGCTAGATGCATCTCTGCGCTAATGGAAAACATAATGGGAAAATAACTCAAATACATAATGCACGTTCCCATCGTCTCAAGCTTTCTCTGCTGAGAGCAGATAAGACAATGACAGGACTGTTATTACAATCCAAAATACATTATTACTGTACTTTTGATCTGCTTGGGTTACCCAACCTGGACCCCCGCCTGCTAGTGACGATAGATATTTAGCAGAACCAGAACTCACAGCCACATATCAACTCAAGTGCCTGGTGTCAGGGGCTAGAGCGACAGGGTTATGCTGCCAAATATACAGCAGGTCCGCCAGACGGTGATGAAGTGCTCGTAGTACGTGAGCCGGCAGAGAGTCCTACGCTGACGTATAACTGGGCTCGTCTTCTCCGAATTTTATATTCAGTTTTGGAGAAGTAAGCAGTCAGGTTCAGTGTCTGATTCGTCACGGTGACCTGGTTGGTCCACCCGGCTATTACTGGTTGAGTAGTTTATTTAAAGAGGGACACACACACACACACACACACACACACACACACACACACACACACACACACACACACACACACACACACACACACAGCCTAAATAGCAACTCCAGAGACAATGGTCGCTACAGACCTTATATCAGTGATAAAACCTCCTCCCAGCTGAGAGCAAAAATCTCCAGCAGCTATCAATAGGTATCAGCTGTCAGCAGCTCATCCACTTCAGAGAGTGTGAGCTCAATCTGGTGTCATTTCTGCACAAACAACCTCAAACGATCTCAAAACAGCACAGTGCACCACAGCTAAAAATACACACTGATTTTGTTGTTGTTTTCTAATTCTTCATGATCAGAAACGGCGTGTCGTCCTGCTCCACATGGCCTCTCTCTTTCTCTCTTACATATAATTATTTATATATATTGATGAGTTCCTCCTGAGGCAGTGGTTTGAAAGGACACAGGAAGAAGAAGGATGGGACGGTGGCGGGTGTGCAGCCATTTTTCTTCCTGCTGGAGCCTCCGTCTTCCGTAGAGAGGTGCAGCACAATGCTGCCTGGGAGTAAGCAGTCTCTGAAAGCATCTGTGCGTCACATACAAGCCTCCTTTAGGGTTCGGTGTGTGAGGACAGAGCGGGGTTGTGTGGTTGCGTTTAGAGGGGGTGGTGGGAAGGCTCAGTCACGGCTGTAAGTCCTCTCTTCTGGAACAATGGCTGGAGCTCACAGCTGTCCCTGTCACGTACAGCTCTGGACTCCCTCATTCCTCTCATACATTGTGCTGCCTGCCATGTGGGGGTTTACTAAGGGGGGTGGGGGGCTTCAGGCTGGTGAGAAATGACTGAAGCATCTGGATATATCTTACACTTTGAAATAAAAACTAAAAAAAAAAGGATCCGGTTAGGAAATTATGTTTGTTGCTTCTTTTTTTCTTCATGTATTTGAAGTCACTTCACTCCAAGTGTTCCTTATCAGGGTGGTAGCAATAACAACTTAAGATATAGAGACTAAAATGTTCCCTTAAAAGTGAGTGACCAGATAGTTAAAGGGTTAAAGAAAGTATTTAAGTTTAAAAGGAAGAAAAATCAAGGCTCGTAAAACGTTTTGGGTCAAATCTTGAAAAGAAAAACCAAATTAAGTGTGACCTCATGCAAGAGCTCACACAATCTGTTAGCCAGCAGAGTGTTGTGAACGACTCTCAGGAACTATCACATCAATTTGTAGCTCCCATAAAACTGCCTGAGTTTTAGCCATGTTTCTGTTGGTTCATGTGGATTAGCTGTGGTTATCTTCATATATTTAATCACATGTGCATGCTTTCAATCTTGATTAGGAGCTTAAACCTAAAACGTTTACAGAAAAGTAAAAAAAAAAAAAACTGGAAAAAAAAGTAAAATTGTTTTAAAAACATAAAATCAAAAAATAAATGCAATAAATTTAAAATTATAAAAAGTAAAATTAAAGAAGTCATTTTAAAAGCCCCCAATAAAGCTCAAAGTTTTTCAGTGAGCGCCATTTAAAGGGTTATGGAGGTCAATCAGTTGTAGATGTTCATCCAGTGATTAGTGTCTGAGTTTTAAAATGATTAATTAAAACATTTACAGACATTTTAACACCAGTCCCATTCCTTGACATTCTGAACATTTTATTCTAAGCTTGTGGACATCAGCAGCCGTGATGGTTTGACCACAGCAGTCAAACTGGACGCCTCTCCGGTTGCCTCGCTGTGATTTCTGCTCTCAGATCAGAGAGTCTGCTCATCAAACCCAGGCGGAGGCTAAGTGAAGAATCCTTCTCTGTTTTCTTATTGGCTGTTTTGACAGCAGACAGCTTCTAAGTAGGTCAGGAAACATGAGAGGATTTACTCATCACTCATGGGAGTCACTCTAAGACACTGCAACTGCAGCCCACACAATATAATGTGAAAGAATCCATATCAGCTCAAAATCCCTTTAACCTTGGTTTACTCTGAGTTAGGATAATGAGGATAATTAGTCAGTTGCCGGCAAAGCTTTCATCTCTTTTTGAAGCTGCACTGCATCGTCTTTGTTCACTTGCTGCAGTGAACACATGAAGCACAGACGGGGTGCGGAAAATAAATAAAAAAATAAAAGAGTAAAGTTATGCAGAGATTTTTCTTACATCATTGGGAATAAGAAGCTCCTGAGAGGTCTGAGAAGTTGAGTCCATCCCTGATGAGACAAAATAACGAGCGTCAAGTGAATAAAAATGGACACATCAGACATTTTAAATATTCATTCAGGTCTTTTTAGTTAGCCAACTTGTACAAACCACCTCTGACATGCTGGAAAAACCCTTTCAGCGGAAAACTGCCAGATATAGTAAAAGAGTTCATTTCCATTTTAATGGGCTGATGTTTAACACAGGCCTCATTCTTTTCTTGCTCCCAGTTCTCTGACTCCGCAGAACACATCATTGCACATAATAGTTTCACTCTCAGACCAGCAGATACTATAAGGGAGCCATGAAACCTCGCCCCCTCCCCCACTAACTGATAAAAGCTCGTAATCAGCACAGATCATAACTTCGGAGGTTAAAAAGCTCTGAATTGTTACAGATGGATGGAAAAAAAACACAGAGGCTAAGCGTCAGAGCAATAATGGAGGAAAACACTGACTCATATTACTGGAGCGCATACCGGGCATGATTGTCGAGGCAGGCTGGGCGATGGGACTCAGGCCTTGCTGCACTGACAGCTGGTGCAGCTTGGCCAGCTGTAAAACAAAAGAGGAAAAACTTGATTCAGCAAAACACTAAACCATAAACTTCTCAGGTCATATTGAATTATAATACTTCCACAAAAAGTCATATACCTCTGAGTGTGGAATGCCATATTGATTTTGCAAGGTGTAGGCCTGAAAGAGAGCATCCTACATTAGGTAAATTATGGCAATAAAAATGTACACACACACACACACACACACACACACACACACACACACACACACACACACACACACACACACACACACACACACACACACACACACACACACACACACACACACACGGTAAATAAATCTGCAGCTTCCTAATGAAAGTGCTTCACTGTCAATACATGCCAGATTTCTTGAATAACATTAAATTAAAACGACTGAAGCAAATATTCCCATTTTTACCCGAAAAGTAAACATTCAAGTTAAAATCTCTCCTTTGCTTCCAGTAACTGATGCAGACACAATAGTTCAGGTTTTATTTGACCTGAAATAGAAACATCAGCTCCTAATCTTTTTCAAGGCTTTCACTACAAAGGAGGTCAATGATATTTTGCTTGTGGGGTTTGCAGCATTAAAGATGGCTTATAAAAGTTTCATTAGGAGGATCTCTGCCTGCAGTTTTCTGTTCGTCTGAGCGATTTCTGCACCTCACTATTTAAAGTGTTTTAAACTAACTTCACCATTATATAGAGTTGTTTCTGTTGAAAATGATTAAATAAAATGAATTAGTGCACAGAAGATTGGCTTTACATTTGCATACATATACTAAAAAAAACATGTGTTGTATTTGAAACTGAAACAACTATAACATGTTATTTTATAGACCCTCAAAAACACAAGAAATAAATGACTCATGCATGAATAAAAAGGTCTAAAATCTGCTGTTAAATAATTTAGTTTCTAAAATGTCATTCCCTGACAGTTTTCACAGCCCTGTAATTAAAACAAATTATATATTAAAAGACACTAAAATAAACTGGTTTGAGACACATTGTTTTATAAGTTGAACTTTCACACAAACAATAAAGTTTCATCATTTTTTTTTTGCACAACTTGTATGCTCTCATCAACCTCAAACCAAAGTAACTAATCATTTCCTCCAGCCGCCCTGCTGACATTTATCATTATTTCAAACTAATTACTAGCTGTTCACATACAATTAGGCAATGAGTTATCATCAAGGAACATAAAAGACTGTTTGAAGCAGAGTTAAAGATCAGAACAGAACTTTGTGATTATTTCTTCTAGCTTGAAGTTTTAAAAAATTCTCATAAAAAGTTTGGAAAGTTGCAGCCACCAAAAAGCTTCAAAGAACTGAAAAAAAAAAAAATCGCCTCGTCTCAACAAGCTGCCTTTTTACAGTAATCAAAGAGGAATTCAAGTTTTAAATCATTGATTAAAGACGTATTCTTTGTAAGTAGGAGTATAAAAATGTAATGAAAAAAATCAGTACAGCTGATTTATTCTTGATGATAATAATCTTTGAGCTGTCTGTTCTGATCAGAATATTTAGCAAGCTTGAATTTAAGTACAGGTATTTTAAAAATGTATTTGCATAATCAGTAAAATACTAACACCTGTTCTTTTAACTTACTGAATATTTTTTAGACAATATTTTCTATGCAAATAAATGATGTTGCTGCATAAAGAGGGGATGATAATTGTGATTTTAACATGAAAAGCTTTTAAAAAACGATTCAGAAATGTTCCTATCGTGTACCGTAACACTTCTAACAGCTATAGGACCATCATGCTCCTGATTCAGCACCAGGACGTTTCAGTCATTAAACCATTCAGAGTGAAGTCTGGTGTAACGTCTAACCTGGAGAAATCTGTTCACCGAATCAGGGAAAGCTCCATTTGTCAGGACCAGGGAGGACAGCGAGGTTAAAAGAGTGTCAGGAAGAGACAAATGTTTGTAAAATGCTCAGAGTTAAGTTACAGTCTGTCTGGTATTGTGTTCGACAGCAGAAAGACCTGGAAAACAACTCTCTTGTGATGTAGGGGAACGGTTTATTTAATGGCTTCAAAATAAAGTGCATTAATAAATCAGTAAAACATGGTTCGGATGACATTCTGAGACCCTAGAAATTTCAGAACAAATTGTGACCCAGTGACAGAAAACAAGATTCGGAAAACCCATCAAATTGAACAAAAGACTGATTGAAAAGAAAAAAAAGGATTAGTTTTAATGGAACGGTGCATAATTAGGTTTTAAAAGCAGAGCAGCAAAGAAGTGACAAAAACTGTCAGCAGAAAGGTTGAAACAGTCGAGAAAGGACGCGCTCTGAGATGGACTTTCATGACGTTTTCTAAAGATGAGTTATTTATCGGATTATCTGGAGATAACAGCTTGTTTTCTCCATATAGCAGGTTATTTTACTCATTAGCTTTGACCTAGAAAGACTTGTTTTGTTGTGGAAAATGTTTTCAACATTACATCTCAGGGTAGGCTGCATAGTGGCCTCGCAGCAAAGAGGTCGTGGGTTCGCTCTCGACTCAGTCCTCTCTGCATGGAGTCTGCATGTTCTCCTCATGCACATGTGGGTTTCCTCCCTCAGACGACTCCTGTGGCTGGTTTGTCTCTATGTGGCCCTGTGACGGACTGTGACCTTTTCAGGGTTCACCTCTCGTCCTGTGAGCGTTGCAGATCTACACCAGCTCCCTGCGACCCTCATTGGATAAAGTGGCTTCAGAAGATTGATAGATAGATGGATGTCTCAAGGTGTAGCTCATCATAAACCAGGACAGTCATTCTGGTAACCGGCTCAAGATAAACAATCTGTCACTCACCAACACACTATACCCTATCTCCAAGGTTGAGGCAGCGATTACTCTATTACTAAATAACATCTATCTATCTATCTATCTATCTATCTATCTATCTATCTATCTATCTATCTATCTATCTATCTATCTATCTATCTATCTATCTATCTATCTATCTATCTATCTATCTATCTATCTATCTATCTACCTAATGATTCATCCCCCTCTCATTACACTGATGGCCCTACCAGACGGCACTTAGCTTAACTGGATTCTGCCTGACGCCAGCAGTCTGCCTGCTGGTACCAGTCCATCCTGTATGGCCATAAACCAGAGAGGAGGGCTCATCCTCACACTGCGTCGATACACTGGAGGTGTGTTTATATGAGGAAGGAAACAAACAGTAAAAACTCAAATCTTTTTATTTTATTACCTACAGTCAGAGGTTGTTGTTTCCATCCTGATGTAATGACAGAAGCTGCCTCTGTTGTCATGGGAGGAATTTTCCTAAAGCTGAAATGTTTGTGGTGCAGCGCGTGGCAGGACAAAAAAAGACACAACAGATCTGTGGTGGTGTGTGTGTGTGTGAGTGTGTGTGAGAGAGAGAGAGGGCATCAGGTTTCATGACTGCTTATAGCTCTTATGAAAGGCTAGAACAATAGCTGCAGCTTACGCTCAGCTGTTGGGTTTAATGCCTCATACCACATGTTGGACTGTGTTACTGTGCACATACCACACAAGCCCTGCTCTCACTCACCACTCGGGTCCACACGGCACTCACCGGGGAGTGTAGACACAAGCCTTACACACACATCGTTATATTCAGCAGGTTTTAGGAACGTCTTCCTTGGGATTGCTCATTTACCTGCTGGAGATCCAGGCCACCCTGGGTGATTGAGTACAGAGGGTGGGGTGCAAATTCTGATGCCTCAAAAATCTAAAAAGAAACACACATTGAGGATATGTCACCAAACTGTTGCCACGCTTATGAGCTCAGCTGTTATTTTTGCACCGAGAAGGCAGATAAGTGGGAGTAAATATGTGTCCACCAGCCTGAAACTTCCAGCCGTGAATTTGACGTGAAAATAATAAACAGAAACTTTTTAGTTCATTCCAGGCTGTTCCTGCAGATCAAATTTGGCCGGCGATAGCCTCTCGAGTCTGCAGTTCTGACACTTTTCACACAGCTAACAGGCTTATAGGCTCTGACTCATGCACTGACCCTTTCCCACCCCACTTCATTTTCCCTGAGACTTCTACATCCTTATCACCGCGCAGCCTTCATTACAGTCTTCTCTCTGTGATCAGCGTCGTGCCCTGGGTTTAATTTCATTTCCTTTATGAGGAATATCAAAAAACACAAAGCCATTCCATAAATTGACTCCCAGTCTGAAGCAGCACAAACAGTGTCAGAACTGCTGACAGCTATGCAGAATATGTGGCTGCTGCTGCAGCCGGAGGAGACGGCAGGTCTCCAGCCTCACTCGCTAATCTTGTGACTCGCTCCATGAGAGGGTGGATATCTACCCCCTTCTCTAACAGCAGCATCTATAGCACTCAAACCCGCCCTCGTGCACACAGAAAATCCACTCCATCCCCCCACCAGTGGCCCTCAAGTCACCACTCAGGAGGCAGCAAAGAATCTGAGGCACGATATTTAGCAAAACCCGATGCAAAGATTCACCCAGAGTTTGGTACTGATCCAACAGCCCTCAGACTTTTACCCATGCAGAATGAATGCCTGAGACTCATTTTACACTATAATAAATTAGAGTTAGAAGAAAAATATGATTCCACTGTTTTCAGCCCACCTATCATCCTTTACAGGAAAAACCTGAAAATTCAACATTTTATGTGGTACCTTTCTCATCTGTAGATACAATAAATCCAAAAGAGTGTTTATAGGAAAATACAAGAAAAATATAAATAAAAAGAAACGTCTTTTTTTTGATAAATATTATTGAACAAGTGCTGCAGTGAAATCAGTTTACCTGATATGATCACCCAGCCTTGGTTTTACATATTAATTATGTAAAAACAAAATATAAATGTTTAGTTTTATACATAATAAACACACATAATTAGAAAATATTATCAAGTAAGAAAAATATAGATCCATTATTATAGTACTAGATGAAGAGCACAGCACTAAAGGCATGATGATGAATAAGATCCAGGTCTGCACAGCACAGACGGTCAGTGTTCTGTGAAAGTTATTTACTTGGTGTAACAGCCAGGATTAGTGGTCCTTTAAAAGACTGCTGTAAATGTTTTAAGACCTGAAGATGTTTGTGAGCCCCTGCTGTAGTGACACACACCCCTTGGTAAGAGAGGGAGGGTATTTATAAGGCTTTATTGGACTATTTATGATCTTAAATCCTGTGAGTCGTATGTTTGCTGTTTTAATTTGCTCATTATTTCATCTTTTATGAATTTATTTTAAATATTCCAAAGTAAATCCACTTAGGAGAAAAGGTGAAGAGCTTTGATCAAGGTTGAAATGCTCTCATCAACAGCGAAAGCAGCACAGCATCATCTCTGGAAACAGCAACAGTTCACTTTGGGATCCAAAATGCTCGAAGTGTAGGAGTATTTCTTAAAAAGTGTCCCAGACTTTTCTCCTGACATTCAAGGATTTTCTTTTGCAGTGAATG
This sequence comes from Callopanchax toddi, assembly GCA_006937965.1. Lineage (NCBI taxonomy): Eukaryota > Metazoa > Chordata > Actinopteri > Cyprinodontiformes > Nothobranchiidae > Callopanchax > Callopanchax toddi. The sequence goes on along the minus strand of SSNR01000445.1, from coordinate 276,631 downwards.
TTTTTCTGATCCAGAGCTATTTTTTTCGTTTTACTGTCATGAATTTGTTTCATCTTAGACCCAGCTTTCAGCACAGTCACGTTAAATATTGCAACCCTGATTTATGATAGTTTAAAAGTACTTTTATGGCTTTTACATCAAACAGATTTATTCAGCTTTCCCCTCATTCAGGACCCACGTACAATAATCCCCCATGTTCACTTTGAAAACTACCGTGCGACTGAGTAACTTCCCATTGCGTGTGGTTAAAATCTCCTTTTCTCACCTGGTTTCCTGCGATGAGGAGAGCAGCTGGTGAGGGGCTTGGCCGGTATGGGATGGTGGCACCTTTTGGTGGAGACTAAAGGAAGATGTTCAGACATTATCACATAACAATCTATCACCAGAGAAGGGAAATCTCAAAATATTAACCTTTAAAACCTGCTTCCATAAGCTTTAGCATCATTTGCTCAACATTAGGTCACTAAATGAGTAAAGAAAAGCAGTGGGGATAACATCTGAGCTGTGTCATGTGTCACAGTGTAAGGCTCTGCAGCAGCTTGCCCTCTGCTTTAATCAGAGGCAGAGGCATTTAAAGATAACATTCTTCCAACACCAGTAAGAGAAGGAGATTATAGAGTGTGCACAACACAGTCTATCTTATCAAGTCACTGCAGTGTTGGTGATACTGTTTGGGGTTCAACATGTGGAGCAGTCACAGAAAATTCTTTGTATAACTTTGCATAATTTAAATCTCGGAGCCGAAAGCGAGATGCCGCTGGTATAGAATCCTAATGAAACTCGCAAGCCTTTGAAGAAAGCCTCTGGAAAACTGGATCAAACTAGCAATTAGTCAGGTCCAGCTGCAACGCTGAAACAAAAAGGCGCTTGTGCACTTCCACTAACGCACGCTTGGGGTGTTTTTTCCTCCTCATCTCCTCCTCGATATTCTCAAGAGAGCCGTTGTCTAGGGGTGGACGGATTTTGCTGCTGGCCACTTTGTTTTGTGTGAGCAGCTTGCTGTCTTTTAGGAGTCCTGACCTCCGAGTGGCACCGGAGTGAGACCTCCCCCACCTCCGTGTAACGTCTTGCCTTCAGCACAGAAGGTCCAAACAATAAAAAGGCTGAGCTCTTTGTATTTGTGACACAATCTGAGTCACACACAGGGACTCACACTGAGCATCATGCGCGTCAGTGCAGCACACTCATAGGAATCATTACATAATCACAAAGACGACATGCAGCTTATGAGAAACACATGAACTATCGCTGCAGCGGGATGAACAACTCCATGGTGAGATTAAAACATGCACGTCGACAGCAATTATTTCCTCCTCACCGCTGCAGCTGCAAAGCTCTGAGAAAATGTCAGCAAGGTGTGTGAGCGTGGCACAAAGAGAGGAACAGTGTACTTCCTACCTCCAGGATTACTGTGCAGATGAGCTTGACACACTGGATTACAGAGTCCTGATTCCCAGATATCGTTACCCCTCGCTCAGTAGAGTTGGGTAGCAAATCCCCCGCCACCTGTATCTGAGCTCCGGTGCTCTGCAAACGACAGAGGTTTAGGAGAAGATTAGCTCGATTCAGAAGATAAGGCCTTTGCGATTACACAGACTTCTCCTCACGCCTCCGACGGGTTTGCTGACCTCACGGTTTTTCAGCTATTTTAAAAGATCACAAAGAAATTCTGTTTTAAATGTTGGTTTTTGCATTTTGTATAAACTTTTAAATTTGATCGATTGCTGTGTTTAAGATCCACTGTATGGTTAGATTTTGATTAGATCATCCCATTTGATTAGCTGTATAAAATGACCACGGTTGAAGGTTAGTGTACAACACTTTGGGTCACAAAACACTAATACATGACCCGGTTGCAGGTCTTTGCTGTCATTTTGTAGATCAGAAGCATAAAGGTTTAGGAACCACTAGTATACAGTGTAGATGAACCATGACGTCACACATCTCCTACTAATCATCTGTTTTCTGCTTTGAGCTGCTGTACTTGAGTCCTGAGGAAAACTGAAGCTCATTTTAAACATTTGGGTGTTAGCTTTGTGCCAGTTTGCTCAAAATAAATAAAACAATCCATTAGAATATTTAACATGCTGCTTTGTATTAGTTTTGATTGATTGGGCTTCTTAAATGATTTTCAAATCAAAGTATTTAGTTTGATTTATAATGAAGTCCCATGCAGCTTTGATGGGAGGGATTGTGTGACTTTGCTGCCTTGGTAAACATAATCTCTACATTCTGATAACTGTAACGAAGCCAGAACTCCAGTGGCTGTAATGGATGTTACATCCTGTCAAAATGGAGTTCCTATCTTTATTATTAAGAGATAAAACAATATGATAGATTTATTTTACTTTTAGAAATGCGTCACTGTCTATGGATGTTTTGAGATTATTTGTTGTTTTTTATTCTGGTTTCTTTATGGATGTTTTGAGATTATCTGTTGTTTTTATTCTGGTTTCCATCAGTGTTTGATGGGTTTAAAGTATTTTTGTTCTGTATGTGTATCTGGTTGTTCTGTTGGTCTTATCGCTCCTCTCACACCTGGTCTGGTTTACCATGGTAATCTCTTCAGTACATACAGTATGCTCACTGCTTTCTCAGTTTAGTGTCCTTGTTTTAGCTCATATTTCTACCAGTTCCCAGTCTTTTCTTTAACCTGCCTCATCTTGGTTTCAGCCCTGATTTCTATTTGTGGATTACTGACCTTTGAAGCCCTTTTTGGTCATTTAACTTCCTTTTCCTGAATTGTATCCCTCTAATACAATAAGCCGCTACACAATGGGCTGTATTGATTTGGATTGTAAGAGACTGATTTCAATTTCGTTTACAAGAAGAAACACTTTTTTTAAATTTTGGTTTAGTGCCCTACGATGAATGTATTGGTATAACTACTTAGAAAAAGAAAACCCAGAATACCTTCAGTGAATTAATGTCATTATAGATTAGTTTTCTGGCTGCTCACCTCCCTGATCTCCTTTATCTTTGCACCTCCCTTCCCAATGAGCGAGCCACACTGGCTGGCTGGGATGACGAGCCTCAGAGTGACCGGAGGCTTGGAGCTGATGGTGCCGTTGGCCACCAGCGCAGTCAAGTCCTGCAGGGAAATGAGTGAAACGAAGCTGTAAGGGTCACTACTACAGTTTGAAATACTATGCAGAGGTTTGATGTTTTAAAAAGGATTGGATGAATTAGATTAGCAAACAGGAAAAACCAGGCAGCAATAATAAAACCTCCTTTAAAATGACACCACTGCTTCATGAGCTGATGAAACAATGACTCAACATTTTACTGCATCAAGTCTGAAGCAGCAGACAACAACAGTTCAGTCAGGCTGAGTTTCACCAACAAAACAAGCGAAATAAAAGCTGGTGGGATTGATGCTGAATGAGACGGGTACCACTCTGGTGGAGAGGCTGAGGGAGCGGAGAGCGACCCTTCAGCTAATTAACTTCTGATTGAACGTCTAAATAAAAAAGGTCCACTCAAAGCTGGACAGTCATGCAGTCCCTGTTTTCCAGTCCAGCGTGGGCAGCTACGTCTTTAAAGGCTGGTTAATCATTTATAGAGACGGCTGGATGCTCCGAGAAAAGAGGGAACATCAGATGTGCGACAGATTGTGAGGAAAACGGCTTCCAGCTTTCACGGTTTGAGTTAGAGCACTTTGTCCACATGGCTCCAACCTTTCATCATTCAGAACATGGACTCCCAGGGAAATCCTTTGAAAAGAGAACTTATTATTTATGCTGTCTTCTCAAAGTTCTGTTAGTTCATTAAATACAGTCAGAAATGGGGAAAATCCAGAGTTTTCAGATGATCTTTTGTTGAGAAGTGATGGGATTATAGCTGTTTTGGTCAAATCTTTAACAGAACATTATGCATGATGATCTCACACAACATGCTAGCACTCAGAGTGTGTGGTGAGACGGACTCTCAGCTACGTCCACGTTTCCGTATGTCTAAAGCTAAACGAATTAGAGCTTTACTTATTAACATAGATCAGCTGTAGACGCCATCTCAAATCAGATTTATTCTAAGATGTAAATCCAACTAAGGCTGTCTAAGAGTTTCATTAAAATTCATCCAGTAGTTTATGAGATATTCTGCAGAAGCGACTCAGAGCCCAAACATGTGACCTATATTAAACATTGATCCTCGTGCTTCAGTCAGACTACGACAGCACAAGTTTACTGAAGCTTTAATCCTCTGCATCCATGAACTCTAAAAAAAAAGAAAAACAGAAGATATAAAGTCTTCATGAATACACCCAGCTGGCCTTGGACCCAAACACTGCTAACCTCAGAACAATTAGCAGATGCAAAAAGAGAAAAGCAAACATCACTGGAAATTATGTTTACACAGAAACCTGGTTTATACTAAACCCTAAGAAATACATATAAACCTGTTTGATATGCTCACCTTTCAGGACAAACCACGACTTTACAGGACTTAATCAAAAATGGAATTTTAGAGGTTGAAACTGAAAATACACGGTTTAATAAAGACATAACAGCCGCATTTAAACCTTTATCTTTTTCAAAATATATATTTATAATGAGAAAACGGAGTCCTTGGACTAATAAAGAATGTGAGGATTTTTATGATGTAGGTACCAAACATCTCTGCAGCGAGCAGCGACTGAGCTTTAACTAATGAGTAGCATCTCTGCGAACCTTTGAAATGTAAATATGCATCTCTGTTTGTCACAGCAGCACCAGCGAACGTGACGGACTGTAAAACTCTCTGCTTGTTTAGTGAACGCTTTCTGTTGAGGCCAGTTTGCAGTCAAATTACCAGACTGTGCCTTAGGAGGGGACGGCGTGAACAACGCGCCGCCTCGGGGGATTATCCTGATGAAAGGAAATGCATAATGCCTCCATAAGTGTGAACTTTCGATTTAAAAGCGTATTTGGACGAGCCTCTCTGCTCCGTGTCTATATTTAGTGAGGCGGATCAGGCTCTCTTGACGTCTCATCTCATTAGGAGGAGGAACACACAGCTCACCCGTTCGATCACAGGACTCTGGGCATCGTTTTCTTGATTTGATCTAAAAATATTCCCTACATCTTAACAACTTTAAACATTTTGACGCCACGGCGAAAAGTGGCTCTCAGAGTGAATTGCTGGAAATAAGACAGAGCTTCACACAACTTCTCACATCCTGTCGAGCTCCAAACATTAAACACTAAAAACTTCATTCAGCTTTTATGTGAACTCCTCAGGGAAAGTGCAGGTGTCACAGTGGTGCAAAGTGTGGTGTTTTAGATGTTCACATCTGCATGTGCACGAATACAGCAGCAGCAATCGGTCTAACAACAGATCAGCAGCTAAATATAGGAAAACAAACGAGCCTGTGCTGCTGTGTAATCGTAAACTGTCGAGACAAAAACAAATGCAGGAGCTGGCAAAAATCTGATTATTGCCTTTATTTTTAATTAAAGGTGTCAGACGTTCAATAACTCAACTATATGGTGGAAACGGCACACAGCAGGTCGCGAGCATGTTGCCATGGAAACGCAGGAGTTTTAGGGTTGAGAAGAGGTGAATGTGAAAGGTGTTTAATGAAAACTGCACTGTGCTCCTGCAGCCTGTGTATTTTTTATTGAAGGCTGTCGACCTGAACACCTGTTTCCTTGTCACAAATGTGCTGCGATGTCCAAACAGAGAGAAGAGTCCACCATGTTCATTAACGCTGTGATGGACAGTCGCTGTGGCAAATTACCAGCATGAGCAAACTGTCATCTAACCTTAGAAGAGGTGGTTATAATTACCTCTCATTAGCAGGTACAAATTAGTTACATTTGCCCTTTTTTAATGAATACTGGGCTGCAAGTTTCAAGCTTTAAATTAAGATTTGAGCTTATTGTGAGTCTTATAATGATAAAAATGCTTTTGCTGCAGAAATGCATCCTAAAATTGCAGTGAAATCCATCTAGATGCTTTAAAACGCTAATATTGTTTCTTTCCATCTCTTCATGTAATCGATAGCTCTAAAAGCACATTAGTGGAAACTTTGAGCTAAAGCTCAGATGACATCGTGTAATAATGTGCTAAAATGGCTTCTTGTACTTTTTCCAAAATGTGTAATTTTAGTTCCATTATGACAACTTCTAAAAGTCTGTCTCTAAGAACGACTGCTTGCATCCTGCATCGCACTTTCATCTCTGTTTTCTGTAGTGGTGTTTTGTGGTTGATGGTCACCTCTTCCAGTTTGAACGTGATCATGGTGAAAGCTCTGAAGACGCTGTCTGTGGAGCCCGTGATGGTGATGATCCTCTCTGGACACGAGCCCTCTGAGATGTTGACACGCGCGCCGCTCTGTGGGGCAGACAACCAGAGGTCCAAAAAACATTAGAGATAAAAACATCAGAAAGCACCTTCAGTTTTTAGTCTAGCTGAGAGTTAGATGAGATGCTGAGACAGAGGGAGACGCTGCTTCAGGGTGGACTTCTTTTTCTTCTCTCAGAAGAATCAGGTTCAATAAACTTTCCAGTGTTAAAACCGAGCCATGATTACAGTCTGCTGACTTCACCTTCCTGCCTATTTAACTTTTCCTCAGGCTTCAGAACATCTCTTTTAAGTTAGAAACATTCAGACTCCAGGGGTCATCTGAGACTCTACAACTGAAAGTAAAGAAGTCTTTAGTTTTTAAGCTCTCTGCCTTTGAAGCAGAACTCCTCAGACATCTGCTAAGCTTTTCATCTCATACAAATCTAATGTTTCAAACTTTGTTGTTTTGTTTTTTTCATAAATTCTTCCTAAACTGATCAGTGATTTTTTCAAACAGAGGTGAACATGTTAAATCATATTTAGACAAAATGGCTTCTTCTGTTGTTGCTTTTTTATCACTTAAATGTTTCAAATCAGAAAACAAGTAACGAGTAAATACAAAATGTGGTTTTCAAATTATAAATGTATTTATTAAAGGAAACAGCAATCCAAATCAGTGCATCTGTTCCCATGTAAAAAGTATTTGCCTCCTTGTTAAATCATGCAATAATTAAGATTAATAAGATTATTTGTAAAGCTGAGTTCAGTTCCACCAGCCACACCCAGACCAGACCTGTACTTCAATAAAACCTGTCTGACAACATGAAGGAGGCTAAAAGATCTCAAAAAGCAACACATCATGCCCTGTTCTGGAGAAATTCAAGAACAAAAGAACCCAGAACAACATCTAAAGCTCTGCAGGCCTCACATGATTCAGGTTAAGGTCAAAGGTTATGAGTCAAGCATAGAAAAGAGACCAGACAAAAATGTCCTCCAAGATTTCCAAGGCCAAAAAATCAAAAAGAACACAAAGACTGATTTAACATTTGCCCCAAGACTTATGGGAAAAAATCTGGGGACGAGATGAGATCAAAGTGAAACTTTCTAGTAGGTGTGTGTTATGTTCTAACATTAAAACTAGAGTAGAGAAAAACAACATCACCAGTCAGACATGGTGGTAGTGTGATGGAACTGATGTAACCATGAAGTCTACCAGGAACAGAATGTCTGACCTTTGACCTTAAATGACATGCTGGTAACCTAGGGTGACCAGATGTCCCGTTTTTTTCCGGGATCACACGTCCCACAGATTGAGACACTGTCCTGCATTGTTATCTTGACCCTTTAACACCAAGCGCTTATTAGTTGATAAACCACACGAATTGGATGTGAGTATTTTTTTAAGTAAATGCTTACATTTTGACAGTCCTTTAGTATTTTACATGTCCCACATTGTCCCCCACCATCATGCTCTTTGTCCCACATCATGTTGGTTTGGATCTGGTCACCCTATGGTAACATAATGTGTCTGAATCTAAACTATTCTGTGAAGAAGAGTGGGGTAAAAATATTCCTCCTCAGAGAGTCATCACCAGTCATCACAAACACTTGGCTGTAGTTACAACCAGTTATTAATTTAAAGATCAGTTCCTTTTTCCACAGGCTGGTTTGGACAGCTTTGTCCTGTCATAAATTAAATGATCTGAAATTTACACTTTAAATTTACTCAGGTTGTCTTTGGCTGATTCTGGAATTTGTTGCTGCTCTGAAACATTTAGGTGTGACAAAAAACAGAAAAAATCTGTAAGGGGGCAAATTTCCCCTCATGCTCTAAAAGTAAACTTCACTTATTTTATTTTTTGTTGCAGTAAAACTTAAATATTTGTATTTTTTTTAAAGTCTTTAACTTAATTCCTAAATATCAGCATTTAAAAATGAGAAGTGCAGGAATAACTCATAAATTGTCTAAAGAAGTCTACCAAGAACAACTTTTTTTTCTTCATTGATTTTAATTAGCATTTTCATGTTTTGTGCAGCTCTGTCTTGAGCACATTTCCTGCCTTTGATCTTTTTATTTTAATGCACTATGTAAAGCACTCTGAATTCTCTTTGTGAGTGAACTGCAGAATGTAAATGAACTCACCTTGTCTTAGACTTAAAAGATGAATTCATCCTTATAAACCAGCAGGACAGAAAATATAGGATTGTTTAAAAAAAGAAACAACCCTCAAGCTGTTCATTCTTCTTATTTAAATTCATACTGGATGAAGTATTTAAAGGTGTCCAAACACAGATCGTACTCTAACGCTACCATCGATGAGCCTGATAATCTAATTTATCTCCAGCTGTTAAGAGACAGGAAAGTGCTCTGTCTCCTGGGACGTTTTCTCCTGTCAGTCCAATGAGTCATTCTCCCTCCTGTGACTTTAGTGGAGAGGAGCATTCATAGTGAAGCACCAAAGGTCACAACTGCCTGTCTGGGTGAATGGATGGCTGGACGGGTGACTGCTCCATCCTGCAGCTCTGCATTGTCCCACAACCTCACCATTCCTCTGTTTATCCTCTGCCTCATAAAGTACAACACTAAAACCTTTTCAGCGGTGAAAGAATCAAATGTGCCGCCACCAGCGTCAGACTAATTACTTTTTAATACCAAGAGTTAACCAAGCGGCATTAGTTGGGCTGCACTCTGGAGATTCATAAAGAGGGACCGAGGGATAGACGGAGAGAAAAAAATCAAGTTGTTTTAATTGGGAAAGAAAGAGGAAGGAGATTTGGTGAGAGACGCTTGAGGAGGTGGGATGAAGAGCAGAGAGGGGGCTCAAATCGAAAATGTACTTTAATTATCCAGAAGGTAATTTGGACAATGTGTTTGATTTTAGGGTGAAAAGCTCTCAAAAATAGAGAGAAATGCCAGAAACCCAGACCAGCATCAGGATCCCTTGAGATTAATCAGTGTTTTCTCTAGAGATGAACCTGCTGAATAAAGATGTAGATATGTAAAGCACAGAACTACTGGGTGCTCCTGTATGTCCACAGACTGCACTCTCACGTGACAAAAACACATGAATGAGCAGGATGTGAACACACACTGCACAAAGGATGGAAAACAAGTAAGATATGGTGGACACTGTACCTCTTCTCGTATTCGTTTCACAGTCTCCCCTTTCTGGAAAAGACAAGATGAAGGGCGAGTTTAAACAGAGGCAAAAATGTTTCAGTTCAAACAACACAGCACCCTCGACCTCCAAGCAAGCCTGCCATTTTAAACCTTGAAATTCAGCAGAAAGGAAAAAATAATTCATCTAGAGTTTCAGTCTGAAATGCATCCCGCTGCTGTCCTCTGCACTATTATATTTCAGGCGTATAAAGGGGTTCATGTCTGCTATAAAAGCTGCGCCCTGTAGGAAGAGTGTGAACAACAACATTTTGTGACATCCTCCACCGGCTTTCCGATTGCTCCGTCTCCTCCACCCCACTTTATTAGGGCTGAAGTTGGTCCGAGCTCTTCACAGTCATGAACACTCTGACACTTCTTACCGGAGGATGAACAACAGCATCATCTCACTGCTGTTTTGTTGTGTTGCTGGAAAATCCAATATTTGTGATGCATTTTGATTGTGGCGTTGATGAGTTGGAGGTTAGAGATTTGAAGTAATAGGAAGGGCGGAGCTGCGGGTTATTAGCTCCAGTGTCACTCTTCCTCGTTTTCTTTCATTCCTTGTTTTGTGGGATTCATTTTTTCTGTGATGCACTGCACTGCACATCCGCCCTGACATCTTTCTTTCCAATTATCTGAATTCATCTATTTGCCTTTTCCCTCCCACTGAGGTCTTTTAGACCTGATTGCAGACACTGCTGAAGCAACGGGCTACCTTTCCTAGCAGACACTAAAAGTACCCACAAGGGGCCAACGGTAATATGTCTTCGGAGCTCGATTTCAACAAGAGGCTTGCAGTCAATGCACTAATGGTTTTGTTTGATGGATTACTGTGGTGCTTTATGGCAGGTGGGGGTGGTGGTGCTGAGTTCTAGAGAGGGTTGGTTTAGGGCAATTAAATATCGGATGGGAATATTCAGACTAAGAGCTGTTTGTTTGATGGGATTCTGTTCTGATAAACACTAAACAAAATTGAGATGGAGAGGAAAATGATGCTGCAGTGATTTATGAATTCACACAGAAGCTATCAGTGAAGGCAGCATCTCATTGTTGAGACGAGTGAGGAATCTGCCAATTTTCAGTTGACACTCGCTGGAATTGGTACATACAACAATTAGGTGACTATTTTAATTCATGGCTGGGCCATGGGGCAAATGCTGTGTTTGCAAAGAAATTGCAACAGTGGTGCAGATTCTCTTGTCACAATTTAGTCTAGAAGTCTCATTTTACCCTCATTTTTTATGCAATTTAGTCTCTAACACCTCCTAAAGTTGTCTCATGTTTCTGAATCATACATGCTAAATAGAGAAAGGTTAAAGATGGGTTTTCTGCTGCAAATTTGAGAGGTACTTTGTCTCAGATTTTTTTGATTATATTCAAAATTCAAACAACACAACAGCAAGGCTCTGCAACTCATGCAAGAAAATAATGAAGAATCACAAATGTTTCAAAGTCCTTTGACTTCTCATAAACAGTTGCAGCTCGATGAAAATCTGGCTTTAAGTGTTTGGTTTTAAACATAAATAGCCTTTATACACACACACAGGTTTTTTATATTATATAAGGAATTGTGTTTTTTTTAAACAATGAACACCCCAAATGTTTCATGTCAGTAAAATTGAACAATTCTCACCTTTCCTATGATGCTGCCAACTTCCTGAAAGCAAAGAGAAAAAACAGTGAGGAAAAGAAGCAAAAACAACCAAACACTCTAAATCAGTTTTACTTTTATAAAATATTGTGGTTAAAAATGCCCTGCAACATGCATGTTCATGTACACATAAACAACCTTTCCATGCATGAGCAGTCGTAGCGTGAGGGTCACTCCCAAGCCCCCGTCTCCAAAGTCCTGCTCACAGTTCATTGTGGTGTGGGGGTGGCACGCAGGGAGACGCATGAACAAGGCTCATTCGCTGGTCACGCAGGTGAGCCAAGGCCTGGACTCGTTCTCTGGGTCTCCGAGGTCCTTCAGAGCTGATCTGAAAGAGAGAAACAGAAAATGAAGCCAACAGGCTCTGGTGTTTAATATGCTCACGCACGCACACCTGATGTGAACCTCAAGGATGCAGAAACATATGGATAATACATTCTTAATAGCCGCCATTCAGTGAATGCGATGTGGCCATGCTAAATCTAAAGGCTGCATTCATGTTCACATGCTTGTGCTGCATCTGAAATGGGTGAGTGATAATCAGAGGAGGTAAAGGAATGTTTGATTTGTTCCTGTTTAAATGGTTACCATCTCACCTGTTATTTGATTTTTAAATGATCTGTGTGGAGACATTGTGTTTCTGTCCTTCAGGACTGATGAGCTAACGCTAGTCTGGCGTATTGTTGACATCATAAAACAGCTCAAATCTCCAGATGTTACTTTAAAAACATTTACCCTGATGTTTATTTTGCACTACAGTCATTTCAGCAGAAGAATTAAAAAAAACCCACTAGGATGTGACCCCTGATGCACCGAAAGTGCAACTTTTGCTGCTGCTTGTGATATTTCACTTGTAAATAATCACTGAATTCCATGTAAATAACCTCAAAATGCAAAACTGATGGTGACATAAATGTTTGGGTTCAAGCTGTTTTAAGATGGCAGTAAATACACTTTAGTCTTGGCTGCACTCTAACTAGCTGCTAACCTATCGATCCTAGAGCACCCACACTATTTCCCTAAACACAGGCCATTCAGGAAGCCACCTATAATGGTTAAGGCACTAATTATTTATAACTTTTCCACAGAAACACGCTTCAAAATAAACCATCTCTTTAAGATTCATAGAGGACATATCAAAGTTAAAATGAAAGTAGATTTTATTGGCTTTCAGGCTGCAGCTTTAAGTATCTCTGTGTGGAACTTCTTCATTAGCTGAAGTCGATGTAATATTAATGGTGATATTCACAGCCATAATGAACTGTATTGCATGTGAGGGATATTGACCAGAGGCACCAGCAGAGTCAGCAATGTTGCATCCCATCAGAGCTTTGGGATCCAAACAGGCTGTGGGCGGCTGTGGATGACTAACATGCTATCTGCATCTTCATTACCTGCAGAGCAGTTTCTCTCACACTGACTTTTGAAAACTGAATAAAAAAAGAGGGTGAAAAAAACTTGTTTCCCTTTAAGATAAGCTTGGCATGAAATGCATGCAAAGTTAATCAAATTCAATTTGCAACAGTTTCATTGGAGATATTGTTTTATCTGCTCCATCTTAGTCAGCCAGACTGGAGAAAAAAAACCAAAACAGCCTCTGCTATGAGGAGACAGAGCAGAATTTATACGCAGGCAGCAAATGAGAAGCATCTGTACTGATCCCAGAAAGACAATGTGGCAGCAGCTTCGTGCATGTCAGCCATGTGACACTTAGTCTGATGATTAATGTGGGAGTCACCTGGCTGCTCGCAGTCTCAGCGTGATGTGTATAATTAGTTCACAGAATCACTCATGTTCCACTTGATTTATATTTGCTTACATTTGTCAGCATGAATGTGGGAAGTAACAGTAGGACGAGTTCAGCACCAGCAGCAGAAACGGAGGAATCTCCAAACTTATAAATCTACTCAATAGCATTTTATCAGACACATCTTTTCTTTTCAAATTAAATCCCAACAAAAAAGCAATTCAAGTTAATTTAATTGCTTACTGTTTGTCTTTTGCAGAATTGTGAAAAAGTTTTAAATCAACACTAATGTTGTTATACTTCCAAATACAGACAGGCTTTAGAAATCTTTTAAAGTGATCCTGAACACTGAAGGTCTGTCATTGCTGTACAGTGCATACAGTAGAAGTAGTATATGTATTTTTAGCTGCCTAAAAATTTGAAAGATTATCAAAAATGACTAAAAATGACTAAAAGATTATTTACAGCAGATTACCAGCATTTGTTTAAGAAATAGTGATAAAATGCAAATAATAAAAGCCTCATCCACTGACTGGTATTCAGCTCTTTGGGAATCTTCTTGGCGCTTTAATACTAATTTATGAATCAAACTGTTCTGTCTTTCATCTTTCTCATCAATTCAGCAAACAAAGAAATAAAGAACGTCTTATACTAAGCAGCATATATGTTGTTTAGAAGGGTTTTAATGTTTGAATTGTTATCAGGTCATAGTTAAATAGATTAGCAAGCAACAATAAACTCTGAAACTGGTCAGGTTCTGGTCTGAAAATGAGTTAAAAAGCAGCTAAAGTAAAAAAAATGTTGAAAACCTTCAGAAAATAACAAATAAATGATAATAATTAAAACTACTTTAAAGGATTAGTAGATTATAGAAAGCAACTTTTACTAAGAATCTTGACCTGAGACATTTGCAGTATTGTTAGCATCATCTCATATGCATTTCCTGACAGTGTTGTAGTTTGACTTTTCCTTAATCAGGTTTTATGTCTGATTTGACTCAAATGAAAATCAGTTGTCTTATTTTGTTCTTAAATTACAGCAAAAACATGATGAAGCTGCTGCCTAATGCTGTTCAGTAAAGGTTTGTGGAGCTGATAAAGGATGGGTTTGTGTGAAAGAAGGGATTTATTGATGCAAATCAGCCAGTTAGTCATCTCATCTCAACATTTATCTGCTAATTGTTTGTCAACAGCTAACCAGGGAAGCAAGGAGCAGATTTTGACTGATCAACTAGTGTAAACTTTGGTTTGCTGTGTAAACAGCTGTCTTTCCCCTCAGCCTGAGGTGTGAGACAGGTTTTTATGTTAGACTGCATTTCATTAATTTCATAAGTTGGAGCTCAGATCTGGAAATTACCCCTTTGTGAGTCAGAAAACCAGTAGAATTAGCTGATTGTTGTGTTCAGTGACCAGGCTAACCACCGTTAGCAATACATGAGGGCAACGTATATCTGCATTCAAACACTGTAGCAACATGTTCACTAATAGGAACTGGAAAATTCAATGTACAAAACCAAAGGTTTATTCCTGCAGCCTTATGGTCGCCATGTTGGACTTTGCCTTTCTCTGTTTCAGAAACAACGACTGGTCCAGTCCTCCTGTCTGTCTCTCTCCTGTCCTCTCAGACGGCCGAGGCAGAAGGCTCTACTCATTCTGATCCTGGTTCTGCTGCAGGGTTCCTCAAGCTAAAAGCCTTTTTGACTTTAATGATGTTTTCCAGATCTCTGAGTCTGGAGCTCACAAAGGAAACCCTTCATTGTTGACCACTCATATTTATGATGCTCTAACAAATAATTGCTTTCTTTCAGTATTACTGAGAATCACTCATCTACTGAGTGCATTCCAACCAGCCTACAGTTCAGCTGAACACCAGCCCACTGCTGCAGTCCGACTACCACGGCCTGATGAATGTGTTTTTATATAAACCTCCATCCAGTCTGGTAACTCATGAGAAAACATTGTATTTATTAATAGCTGTTATTTTAGATATAAGATCCAGCTCCTAAGAGACTTGCGTGGGCAGGTTTATTGTTTTTACTTAGTGCACAAGGCCACACTGCTTGGCTGATTTATTTATTTTATGTTCAAGCATATTTCTTAAGATGTCACCCAGCTTGACATTTTCTATGAGTTTTATATTCCCACCACGGCTGTGATACAGAGAGACGTGCCAGCCAGCCCATCAAAATGTGGCTCTACAGCACATTTCTTTGTTGTCACTTTGCTGGGAGAAAATTGCAGTGAACAAACCTCGCTCTGCTTTGTTGAACGTGATGCTCGTTGGGTCGTCTTACAAAAGTTAGAAACACATCTCCATAAATATCAAACAAAGCCCCAGAGACTGGCAATGAGCAAAAACTGGAACATGTTCCATTTGCTTTTAACTGTTGATGGAAATCCAAGTGATGGGTGCACCCTGAACACGTGTTATCACAGAGCCCGTGGGCTAACTCGATTACACTGGACACTGAAAGGCATGGCTAAAATGTTAGCACTTTATTGCATTAGGAGTTAATGGCTGGAGGGATCATTATGTTCTTCTCTGTGGGTTGATAACAAGGCATGTGCTTTGTGTCTCCAAGAGGGCGGTGGGCCTCTGAACTCCTCATTTCCAGAATCCCAAGCTGCAGCATTCCGGGATGAACAGAGCCCCTCTGTTCTAAATTAGACCTGCTAACTCGGAGCAGAAAATTAGCAAAAAGCAGACCGGGCTGCCAAAACCCAGAAAGACCAGGATACAGAGTCAGAGAGCTCATCCACAGTCCTGCTCCTCTGTCACTGGCTACATACACTTGGTCTTGTTCTGTCTGACTGAACACATCACACATAAGCTTTGGTTATGAGTCACTGCTTGTAGTCATGTTCTTTACTCTGCATTGGGAATGACAGACAGATAAACAAAACATCATAAGTCATTCAATCTGCTGCTGACTAAGTCAAAGATTCAAAGTCACGCTTGGCTAAATATTAAATTTAAAACGTTGATGCTTTTTACGTCTTACAAGACTATCAGTGAGCAAAATGAGACATCAGCACCATGACTGTGGAGTTCTGCTTTAAATTTGTAGACGATTTCTCACAGCCTCAAAAAGCCAAAGCCAGACGGCATCAGATGCTGAACATATCCTGACTCCCTTTGGGTAAAACATTACTGCTGAAAATTCATGAGCGAAGAGGAAACGATGTACCTGCAGCTGCTACAGCAATGAAAGTTTTAAAATACTGGTAATGCATGCACTTTCTATTGCTCCCAGGAAAATCAGAAAGGCATCTCTGAGATTCTGATAGCCGGGAAGGTCTGGCAGGCCCAGAGCAGCTAGCTTCTACCAGCACTGACAAGTCACATGTAACAAGTAATTTTATTTGTCATTTTTATATATATATAAATATATTGAAATAATAGCTGCCTTCGGCACAGAAAAGAGGGTGAATTCAGCGCAGTGAGGAAAGGTGATGGCACAGTCGGTCTGTGCTGGTTAGCTTTAAACCGTGCACGGATAACGACTCTTTTGCCCCAATTCCTTCTTCTAGCAAACTGCCTGATCAGCTGGCTGCTTCTTCAGCAGTTTGCTGTGCAGCTCTTTCTCTCCCATAGGAAGTCTGTAATCTCCCACAGACTGTTCAAGGTTGAAATTCTTGATTTCCAGTAACAATTCTTAGTCTCAGAGCAAGTACAGTCATGGTCAAACGTTTTGAGAATGACAAGTGTTGGTTTTCATAAAGATTGCTGCTTCTTTGTTTTCAGATCTTTTTTTCAGATGTTTCTATGGAGTACTGCAGTACAATTACAAGATATTCATGACCTTCAAAGGATTTGAAGGTTTCTGCAAAGAGTCAATATTTGCAGTATTGACCCTTCTTATTCAAGACCCCGGCAATCCCCCCCAGCATGCTGTCAATCACTTTCTGGGCCAAATCCTGAGAGAAGGCAGCTCATTCTTGCTTAATCACTGCTTTGAGTTTGCCAGAATTTGTGTGTGTGTGTGTGTGTGTGTGTTTTTTGTCCACCTGAGGATTGATCTCAATTCTCAATGGGATTATTCCTGTTCCCTGAAAATAGTTTGAAAAGACATTGATCCTTACCAAAGTTTTGTATGGTGTGAGGGAGATCCTGTGGGAGGATGTTTAGGTACCACTCATGAATTTTTGAATTTTGATGAGTGAGAGCAGTGAGAGCAGACGTGTCCTTTCCAGCTCTCTATTGTGGTCTAATTTTGTGGCTTTTGTGGCTTAATTTCTTGGGGAAAACTCAGCCCTTTGTCACTGATGTTGGATTACACTGGATTATATTATTTTTTGGGACTTTTTGGATCTTTAAAGGACTTTTAACAGACTAAACTCCGATCCGGCAGAGAACGCTCCGCTGCAGCTGTAGCCTTGAAGGTATCTGCATGTCGCTGCTACCACTTCTTCTTCCTCACAATGATGAATCTATGCTCCTTAAAGCACATAGAAAGATCGCTGACCTTAAGGAAGATGTTCGACGTCTGTCAAATGAATTAGAAAGGAGAGAATTTCTGCTGTCAGATCTTACCAGTCGTTTCCCTAAACTGTCCAAAGTGATTATTAATCAACATGAACAGACATCCAGAGACACTCTGCTCCAGGACACTATTGCCTGGGACCCCTTATCACGGCCAACATCCAGCCCCACTCCAGACCCGACTTCATCTTGGTCAGAGGTTGTGGTACGTGGCCGAAAGAGGTCCCCTCCTGTTGTTTCCAGCACCCCACCTGACTTCAACCTGTCTAACCGCTTCTCTGCACTGGCTGAGGAAGAATCAGCTGCAATCTCTGAGCCCCTTCCTCCCATTCAATCACCACAGCCTGTGGAGGGAGGTGAGGAGGACAGAGGAGCAGCAGGTGGAGCAGCAGCCGTGTGTCTGGAGCCTGTAGTTCGTAAGAAGCAGCCTCCACAGTCTCTCCACCCCCGGACCTCAACTTCTACTGCCCGACGCAAAACACTGAAGGAAGCTGTGCGTCGACACTCCGCTGGACCTCCTGCCCTGGCTCAGGAGCAGGGCCCCTCCAGCTCCAGCCCTCCAGTTCCTCGGCCCCGCAGGATCACAAACCCAGAACCCTCTTCGCCTCGTCCACTGTTCTCCCCAACCACTCTGCTGGTCGGTGACTCAATCATCAGGAACGTCCGCTTCTTCAACGTCATCACAAAGTGTTTTCCATCGGCCACCGTTCAAGATATTCTGGAGAAACTTCCAAGTCTGCTGTGCTCCGTCCCGACTTCAGTCAGAAGAGTGATCATTCATGTTGGATCCAACGATGTCTCCCGTCGGCAGTCTGTTGTCACATTACAGCATTTCTACCAGCTGCTGGAGATCCAGAAGAGCAGTGGAATGTCTGTCTTCATCTCCGGCCCGATTCCCACAGTTTCTCGTGGAGATGAAAGTTTCAGCCGTCTCCTCTCTCTCCACACCTGGCTTCAGTCTGCCTGCAGGTCCCTCAATATTGGCTATATCGACAACTTTAATCTGTTTTGGAAGCGTTTTTCCTTTTTTAGGCGAGATGGTGTTCACCCAAACCGACTTGGCTCACGCATGCTGACCGCTAACATCAGGTACGCTGTGCAGTCCTATAGATGTATATCTATGGTGGACTCCTCTACACAGACATGACTGTTTACATCCGAGTCATCTACACCTTCTGCAGCCTTCGGTCTCACCACCACTCCAAACGCCGTTGCCCCCTACAGTCCACCACAAATTCAACCATCATCTATGTCTCTTCCCAGAGTCTCTGTCCCCACAGTTTCCTCCTCGGCTCTCAAACCAGAACATTTTCCTATTCCAGTTCATTTATCAACCCGCTGCCCTAATCACTCTGATCAGAGAGCCCGGAAACTCAACAGGTGCTTACGACCCATCCATCTCCAAGTAACAAAGAAGAAAAATGACCTGCATCCTTCAGTTCAGTGTGCCCTGTTAAATGCCCGATCCATTTCTAACAAATC